>VXBI01010647.1:442091-511686 GCA_013397375.1 Toxostoma redivivum
CTGCCCGTGTCCCCGCCCCTGTCGCTGCCCCTGTCACTGCCCTGTCACTGCCCCTGCCCCTGTCCCTGTCACTGCCCCATCACTGCCCCTGTCCCTGTTCCTGCCCCTGTCGCTGTCCCTGTCTCCCGGGAGGGCACAGAGCCGGTGCGCGGGGCTGCGGGCAGGACTCGAGCGATGGGAACACGAGCTCACTCTGTGCGTGCTCACACATAATTTAGCAGAAGGTGCCCGCCCGCCGCCGTGCCTGCGGCTGCCCACAGGCCCGTCCGTGCGCGGGGATTTACNCCCCGCGGCGCTGACTGCGGCTGGGGAACCACGGCTTGCAGGGGCCCCTGCCGCGGTCCCGGCTGGACACCTGGGCAGCCTTTCTGGAAGAAAGACTCCAGACTGAGGCGGGGAAGACTTCTCTCGTGTTGCCGAGGCTGAGAAGTGAAGGTACCACAAGACTTGTAGCCAGTCAAGATGTTAAGGATGTTTCACAGCCTTAGGAGGTTTAGATCTGACATGCCACACTACTGCTGTGTTAAGGATGGGGATTAGACATACCACCCGGGGAAGATAAAAGCGTTCAGCTATTATATTTGAAGGTACATACTTGCAAGCATGCAATTTTGAACTGCTAAGAGTTAAATGACACCTTCTAGTTGGCAATGATGAGTATTAAGTGCATCTGGGAATTCAATTCATCCAAGTGATTGTAGCTGATATTGGTGTAAATCTGAGTTGTTTTCAGTTCTGATATGTTACATACCCGAGAACTAGCTTAGAGCTCTCAAAGACATAGTAAGTAATGCCATTGAGCAATGCAGGGTGGAAAGCAGTTTATGATGCAGCAGCTTTGGAGTATTAGTGGTTCAGGTCAAGATGACCAGTGTTTGAATAGGAAGGCAGATGCTACTCATTAATATGTACAATTATTGTACATGTCGATAGAAGATCTGGACAACATTTATAATCTCTGAATTGTTGTGAGAAGTAAAAGAGTCAAGTTAGGAGAATCAAGCCCCTGGAATATATAGGCTGTATTTGAGATGAATCAGACACCTGTGTTTTGTTTTCTTTCCTGTTCAATAGCAGTGCAAGTTGTTCAGTTCATACTCAAATACAAATACCATGGCTACATGTGATTAATATATACATAATTTCTCACCTTAACACACAATTTTTGACCCTTTCCAATCACTGTTGGTTAGTTACAGAAATGAAACATATGCTACTCAAAAAAAAAGAAAGGTAACTATTCATATAGGTACCAAATAATTATTTCATAATTATTTTTTTCTCCAATATCCAAATAGCAAACAAATGCCTTGACAGAAGATTAGATTAATGCACTCACCACTTTTTTCTTTACTGCATTATTTTCTTTCGTCACGCCGTTGCTTTGCTGTTTGTTCTCCATTCTGTTACCGTGTTAAACAGCTGAGGAAGAAAAGATGGAAAATTGTGCTACTGTTCAGGAGGGAAAAAAGATACAGGCTCTTTAGTAGGCATGCTGTCACTATTAGAGTAGGAACATCAGACCCACAGCAACTACAAAAGAAGTTTAGTCAGTCAGGTGGAACTACTTTACTATGGCTGGGTTCCAGCCAGGGCGTTTGGATTAATTGTTGGTGTGATTCTAATGATTATTAGACCTTATACTAGCTAGGTCATCGTGCATTTGCAAAGGAGGAGTCCATTTACTTGCTGTTCTGTCAAGAAAATTCTTGGCTGTACATCACCATATGTATTTAAATAATGTTAAAGGGCATTTTAATCTTAATGTATTAAGAAACTAAACTTGTTTCTGGTGTTTCAGAGAAGATCTGAGCTGTTGTTTACATGGTGCTTCATTGTATGGTCTTGGGCAGTCTGCCAGTTTGTTCAGTTAATTTGGAACATGGATCACTGTATTATTCTGCTTTAACACTTTGAGATGACAGTGCATTTCAAGATTTTTGCCTGTGGCCTTTATGGCAGTGATAGATCCAGTCCTGAATACAAGTTGTCATCCAGACAGGAGTCTACAAGACAGTGAGCTATGAGAGGTGGGGAGTAACAGGCAGTTTGGTGAAGCAGCATACTGGATTGTTGAGGCCATCACACTTACAAGAGGTTTTTAGGATGAAATCACTTCTATGAGACATTGACAGCGCTGGGGCCATTATATCAGATGGTTCCAAGCAATCACTCTGAGCTTTTAAGTAAGAGAATCCAGAGATATAACAACATCCTAGCAGCACTAAAGCCAGAAAAGTTACCTTCTTCCCTCTCTAGTTACCAGTGCAATCAATACTAACAACCTGCAAACAACCTCCTTTTCCTCTGCTTCAAGGGCCTTAGTCAATCCCATTAAATTGTTCTTCAAAAAGGGCTTTCATGGAAATGTATTTCACTTTAGAGGAGAGAGGCTTTGTCTAATCAAAGAGTTCTCCTGTCCCATGCCACATTTAACAAGTATATGAAAAATAATGCCATGAACTGTTCACTGAAGCTCCCACATCCCATACAGATTTCATATATGGATAACGCAGATAATTAACTTAATGAAGGTTCTGACAGAGCACAAACAAAACATCATCAAACTGGAATTTAGGAGCTGTCAAGATAAAGAGTATATGGGTCATAGCACTGAAACAAAAACAACAAAGTCAGAAACAATCTGCTAAGCATCTAAGGAGACATAACCTCACAGCCAAGCAACTAGCAGGGATAACTTGTGTCTGCCTTCCCTCACTGAACTTATTTTTATGTGGCTGAATTTACTTCAGAACATCTTTAAAACATTTTAAGATATTTCTGTTGTGTCTGGAAAGTTTAATTGCTAGCAATGCACGATCAGCTTAAGTGTTAAGATTGAACTATCCTTCCTATATTTCACGTAACCCTCTTTCACTTTTTTAAGATATCAACTTGACTGTAGCAAAAGGAATGTTACCATATCCAGAACAGACATTCTAGTTGATGGAAAAAATAAGAAATCTGGACTGGGGATGAAGTAGAAGTCACTGAAATTCTGCATGGATTTGTCAATGTTATTTTTGCATCTTATTGACTCATGCAGGGAGAAGAGAGATGATTTCAGCAAGCAGAAACCTACCTTCAGATTGCAGAGTTTGACAAAATCTAAGGAAGTGATGATTCATTTAGGGGAATGAAAAGCTCATATTTGCTCTAATGCTCTTGTTTACCACTTACTGAAAAATTTTAATAGATAGTGTGGAAAAGTATTCCTTCCCTCTGAAGTTCTTATTGCTAGTAACAGGTAAAGTTGCTAAAGTTGCCAATCCAAAGAAGTGAATTCATTATTTTTTCTTTGTCACAGCAGATTAGATTTTTCTGCTCCATAGCTTGTACAGTTAGTCAGGAGGCAACTCACAAATCAGGAAGGGCTCACTTATGTCAGGCCAGGGAACATCTTCCGTTTCAGTTACAGTCTGCTTAGCAATATATAGGTTGAGTTCATGGGTAGGACATGGAATCCAACTGATTCCTACAAATTGTTAGCCTTGGCAAAGAAGGCTAACAGCAGTTCACAAAAAAGGAACATTATGACTGGCACAGCAAGCTGACTTCGGAGAGGTATGAATAAACCTACTGTAATCCAGGTTTAATTTTGAACTTCTATTGAACATTCAACTTTCATTTACTGACTGCAAGTCAGGAAAAAGAAAAGCTGTTGGAAAGCTGTCATGTTCAGAAAAAACAAATATGCAAAGGGAGCAGTTCAGGTGAACTAAGATTCAAAACAGCCATATTTTCTAAGCCAGATGATGAAATCACCAAGGAGATGACCACCTCAGAAAAGCTGAGTTAAAGAACATAGATGTTAAAAAAAAATAACAACAAAACCAAGCCAGACTAAGAAGTGTATAAATCCTGGACTACATCAATTATTGTCCAGTCTAAGCATAAGGCTCAGTGGCCAGTGAGGCCCATTTGCCATCTTCCTCACACGAACATGGACTAACACCAAGGCCCCGGTCACTCCACACAAAGCAAAACACAAACATGCTTCAGGCAGTTTATCTGTGATATAAAAGATTCTCCTGTCATAAGTTCCTCATGATGGGCATGCACAACTTCCCTATTTGTCTCCCATGTACAAATTATACAATCTCCATAGAAATATAATGTTTACGTTAACATTGCACTACTATGGACGGGAGAAATGTGGAAGAACAGCCTCCAGCTGACAAAATTCACTTGTAATTATAAACTACTACAACCTCTCAGGGTTGAAAAGGACTTTTTACCTCTCAGGACACACCTCTCTCAACTGTAGCACAGAATAGTTTGTTTTCTTTTAAAAGCAGGAAAAAGAAGCACCAAAAGAGACAACACCACAGTAAGGTGTGAATGGCAAAGTCTGGAAAACACACTGGTGTTAAAATAACCCAAAGAGACTCAGTAAGTCTTATTGTCCGTGACTGACTGACATCTAATAATTTTTGCCTTTGGGAGGAAAAATTCCCCACTAAAACTCTGGCAAAAGAACAGGGAGGAGAAAAGTTTTGCCTTTCAATCTTATTCCATAGCTTGTGTGTTGCTATCTTTTTTTCTACTCAGCTATAGCAGAAGTTTTCTATGGCTGAGTGCTTGTGCCTTTCAAAAATGGAGCTGTTCTTGCAATGTAAGAGATGTAAGCTGAGGATTTGCTTCAAGACAGATGCCTCTGCCCCTGGTTTATGGTGTGTACTGCAATAGTGTGCTCCTATCCCTAGTACTATAAAGCACACATGCACACTCACATAAAAGAAATCCACCAATGATTAATTAAAAGATTGATTAATTAGAGCATCCAATGTGAAGAACACATTTTGAGTTTCTGTGTCCCCCAAGCAGTAACAGTTTATTTATTAGATCCCCTTAAGTGACATAATAATCTGGTTAAAATAGGTACAATGGAACATCATTAATAACTGAAGAGATTATTTTTTCTCAAGTAGTTTTGTTAATCTAGATCTATGCTGATTCTAATGAGAATACACAAGTCAATGTTTTCTATACTGTTTATTAAAAATGTCTACCAGTCCCAATATTAAAATACCATTGATGGAATCAGATGGGCTATGACTTTAATTAGACACAGAGCATTCCTATGGTAGTGAACTATTTAGAAAAAGTTATTATCAAATACCGTAGACATCCCAGCTCACAGAGATACTTGTCTCATAAGTAATTAGTTAACATAGTGGTAAAAGACACGTATGTCTTTTTTTTCCTGTACCTGTGGTATCCATCCTAAAGGGCCTTTTCAAAATGATGAATTATTATATTTGCATTTCAATATTTCATACAAGTCACAGTCTGATCTCTTATACTGAGAAGTGGAAAGATTGAGTTTCTCTCTCAAAGTGAAGTGTTCTATTGCGGGCTGTTGCTGGGTTTTGGTGGATTTTCTTCTAAAAAATGCTGATGAAAATTAAAGCTATTTTCCATAGTTTTAATTCCATAGAAATGTGTTACACTAGGAGAGGAAGACAGATTTCAGAGTTAATGACTAGGTACATAGAGGCTGAGTACTTGGCTAGCACAGGAAATTATTTGTTTATAAATTTCAAAACATTGGTCTATACCAAGATAAATCTATTCTACCCTCCCCAAGTGAGCTCCTTGAGAACATTGTCAAATTTGCTGCAAAGTGTCAAGTCCAACTTCTAGATGCTACTCACCACTTGTCTGAAGTATTCTTCACTTCCAGTGAAGTTCAGTGCAGTTCAGAAGCAGCCCTCTTCAGAATTGCTGCTGTTGCTTTCTTCTCTAAAATATGGACAATTAAGCCATTGAATTAAATGTAAAGCCAGACTGAACTCTTTTATACCATTTCAGAAGTAATCAATAATTAACAGTAAAAACAAAGAATAGTATGACGCTGCAGCTGGAATTCATGCAATGTCTCTTTTCTGCCCAATAGAAAACAAACTGCCTTGTATGGCTGTGATACCCTACAAGAAGTCTTTGTTTCAAATATCACAAACCATGAAAAAGCTTTGCCTCCTGAATTTGAACCTTTAGACACTTGAAATGCAAGTGCCTAAGGCTAGGACTTGCATTCTTGTACTTTTACCTGATTACAAGTGACTATACTGAGGGACACCCACAGCATTCCAGATGCTATAATAGCTTTTAACATTGATGTCTTTAACTCTGGGCCAATACTCATAGTTTTTAACAGTGCCCAGTACCTGAGCATGAGAATGGTGCGTTGTACTTGGGAGGAGTCACCCCTTTACAAGACTATAGAAGGGACAGTACTGTACAGAGCACACTGTACAGCAAATAACCTCTCAGTAGTTAACAAAAAGATTTCCCTTGTCTGCTCTTCTGGCTTTGTCCCATAGAGAGGAGCTCCATATCAGTGTTAGTTTAAAAATTGAACAAAATATGGATCAGGGCAATGGTGTAGCAGTTTTGACTTTGTTATAAATTCCTTACATCCCAAAGCTAAGAGAGATAAGAGCACTCCATTGTGGAAAGGTGCTATCTGCTTTGGCTTTCCCTGCCAGTACACGTATTGCACTCTTGGAAAATTCAAGGTATGTTAAATCAGTCTAATCAGCATTTTTCTAAGGACCTTGACAGATAATTAAGTTGGATTATTCCTAAATTTGCAGGTGTTATCCAAGATATGTTAGGTAGAGAAGTAGCTGTGCAGAGGTGAGTTGGCTGAAACAAAACTCTGGCTGGGATTTGAGGTAACCTTGTTCTTTTGGGGAATGTGGGATTATTGAGCATGTGGTACTTGGTTTGTATTTCAAGTTGTGATTGTTCTGGCAGCTCCTACAGATCACCTCTGATCCTCTTACATAAACCTTACTGAGGTGCTCACTAGATATCAGCATCAGATTTACTTCAGCTTAACACAGGTATCATTCTCCAGTTACAAAACGTTAATCAATGAAAACACCATTTTCAGCAACAGGAAAGAAGTTCTCCTTAAGATGTCCTAGCATATGTTATGTAAAAGAGTTAACTGGAATCCAATATCTTGCAATTAACAGGAAATACAGTCTTGTACTTTAGCTCTCTGTAACATGGTGGCTTAAAGAAAACATAAGATTCATTCTCTGGAGTGAGAATGAGGGAAGAGTGAGGGAATGAGGGAACAGACAGGAGAGTTTCAACCGAATCCTATATCTTAGCTACAAGTGAGAGATGATACCTTCCAGACTTGTATATGTTTAATTTTCATTTCAAATAATCTATATTTTAACTGAAACTTTTACAGCTTTAAAATTAATACAAGGTGATTAAGTTATGAAAACTAAAACCAAGATGCTCAACTTCCTAGTAGCATCTGTCACTACTGGAAAGAACCTGTTGCTCAGCATGTCCCATGATCAGCGTAAGGACAGGAAAATAAGCAAGAAGGGCTGTAAAGCTGGCACTGCTACATTATGAAACAAGTTTTATGTAGTTATGTATTCTTTGGACACACATGAATGTTAAAAGAGCATTAATTCAATCATCATTGAAGAGCAGCTCATCGTGTTATAAGATTAATCCTTTCAGACTAAACAAACTACCTCTTTGATCCAAGTTTTCCCAAGCTATAGATTCAGGTTTATGTTTACCCTGTCTCATCTTGAGCAAGAATACAAACCATCTCAAGGGCAACTTACACAGATATGACCAAGAAATAGCACAACCAAAACGTGAACTTCTTTGTTAGATACCACAAAAGAAAGAAATCATAAACAAAACAGAAAAATTAGAATATTACAAGCAAGCCTATGCTAAAAGCTTACAAAGTGACTATACAAACTGTGAAATTTTAATGTTCACGATGCTTTTTTTCATTGTTAGGAAGTTAGGAAACACAAATGCTAGACAAAATGTGATAACCAGAGAGTGTACAGTGTCTGTAACTATGTATGTGAATGCTCATTCACACATAAAGGTATAGTTGGTTTGCGTGCAGATATGTCCCTTTGGAAATGCAGGCTCAGATTTTGGGTCTACAAAAATGTTCTGATCTAGCAAAGGAGTAGCCTACATAGCTAATTCCATAGGAAAATTAACCATATACCTAAATACTTTGGTAATGAAAGAGAGAATATCTAGCTGCTCACTTAGTCAAACCACCAAAACTGGAATTTGGTGTCTTTTTACAGCTGCATGTCCTTGATGGAAATGCACTGCTTCCTGCACTGCTGAAACCACAGTTTTGAGAGAAAAGCCAGGACACTGACTATTTTTATTTAGTAGTCCTTTCATCTTAAAAACCCCAAAGTTTTGAATATTTACGCTTCTGTACAAGGAGATCAAACAGATCTGGGGGGAACAGGAGTATTGAATATTTCAAAATAGTTTTTGCTGATTTTATATGACTGTTCATTGGATCAGCTACAGCAGAGTATTTTCCAGCTATTTTGCAAGAAAAAGTGGTTAATAATTACCCTTTGCTGTGTTGGCCATTAGTGTTGTCTTAACCATTTTTTCTTATGTATGCAAGTCTGGTATGTCATCATTTAGGAAAAATCTTATGAGCCATGAGTTTAATGGTTTTATTATGTTAGGGTTACTTCCAACATTACCCTCCATGTGGAGTAAAGCTAGTTAAATCTTTGCAAAGCTATTTCCAGTGAAATCAGCCTAGCATCTATGTACCATTTAGTAAATGTTGAATTAAATATTGACAAGTGGAGGCTTTTATGTTGTGAGGTCATGTCCTGAGGTAAGACCAGAGCTGTAGCTTTGTACAGGTTCACTACAGGGGGAAAGGAAACACTTTTAAAATAATTTGTGTTATAAATAAGGATGATACCACAAAATGAAGCCCTCCTAGGATGGGAAATTTGGACTCAAATCTGAAGGCAGAGTACCTAGCATCTATGTTTTGGTTGAACATCAAAAAATATTTCAAAATTCCTAAGGCCAATACATTTGAGCAGTATTATTACACTCAGGAATTGTTTACTACTTCTCTTGAAATCTGCAGAGAATTAGTGATCTTTTTGAAAAATCATTTGAATTGCTAACCCTACAGACCAAGCTCTGCATTCTGAGTCAAGGATCATCCTCATTGATGTAATGACTTCTCGCCTCAGACATCACTCTTGATCTTTGTGGAGAGGGAGGAATCAAAATGCCTTTGCATGCATTGCACCCTCAGCCAGTCACTAGTTTGCTCAAATCTCGAGTTGCAAGGTTCCAGTCCCCTGAGAGCAGCCAGCACTGCTTGAGCCTGGAGTACACACATTCCTCACAAGGAGGAATGTGCCTAAAAAGGATGCAGAGCAAGCCCAGGGTAGAAATATATACTCATGTTACTTTCTTATGGAAGTCAGTCCTGGAAATCAAGCTAGGAAAATAAACTTTGCCAAATTTTGCCCTATCCAACTGGTCCAGCTATTTTAAATAACCCCAATCCAAGCTTTACTTCAAGCTACAAAACCCTTTTAGTTTGTCTAGCTGTAGTTTTAGGTTTGAAGTTTCATTTTTCTTCATCTAGGGACTAAAAATAATCAGAGATATTTGTGTAACAAATTATTCTCTCCTTCTCAGATTCATGAAACCTGGCAAGCAGTGGTTCACCATTTATTCTCTTGAAGGTTAAGAGATATTCTCCAAGTATTCCCCTCTAAAAGTAGGGGTAGGTAATGTAATACAAAAATAAGCTTCAATGTATCACTACCTTAATTTGTGTAGTTAAATCTTGACATGTAAATATGGTAAAATTCTGCATGTTTTGGACATAGGTGTTTTTCTCCCACTTTGAGGAGCCATGGATTAAAAGAAAAAGCTAGTAAAGTAGGTCATCCCTCCTCTCTCAAGATTTAGCTCTGATTTCCAGAGGCATTTAAATGTTTTCTGTTGCAGTTTAAAAAATGGTACAAAAAATGCTTCGTCACACTCAGTAAGTTTCAATTACATGAGCGTAAATATACAAAACTCCCTTAGATTGCCAAGGCTTATGAAACACTGGAAAGGCCGGTGGCTGAAGTGCCTGCTTTGCATTTCAAAAGATATTGGGATCAAAGTCTGGTAGTTATTACCATTTTCAGCAGCTCGTGGCAGCCAGCCATGAGGAAAGCCTCCTGGAACAGCAGGGACTCCCCTCCACTTCCCTCAGCCGAGCACGCTGTGGTTCTCAGCCATTGTCCCCAGTCCAGGAAAAACTGCTTCAGACCTTTACCCTGACTATGGGCCTGGCTGCCTCACACCTGCCTTGCCACTGTAGACTTGCCTGCTGATGACAGGGCTGTGTCTGCCCCTGATTTGGTGACTTCAGTTCACACCTGAACCCCAGACCTGCTTCATCACCAGGACAGGTTGGGCTTCTGGCTGAGCCTGATCACTGTTACCAGGTGACTGGAAGTCAAACAAAGAAATTGTCAAAGAAATAGCATCAAACTTGCATAAAAGACACAATTATATCATAAATTCAGAAGCTGTGGACCTGGAGGTGCAGGTCAGTTGCCATAACCCACCCCCACCAGGGTGAAACCATCATCCTTGGGAGGAGCAGGGGCTGGATGAGTGTAATGGAAGGGAGAGGAGCAGGATCTGAGCAGTGTGGGGTAACATTGCTTATGCATTGTTGTTCTCTCTTTCTCTGTAATAAGTAGATCTGGACTAATAGCAAAACTCTTAAAATCTCCATTATAAAAACAGGCTTACATTTAACAGTAAATTCTTAATAGATCTGAGGTGTGTTTCCTCTTTGACAATTAAAAATGCTTTGAGCAGTGTTTCTGTTCCATGTTTTTCAGCTCTGAAAGCAAGTCATTTGAACTGTAGGTCTGGACAGGGAGGTAGAAGATACTGCAGAAGTTTAGAAGAGTATCTTTATTTGTCAAAAGCAGGACTCTCTCAGCTGGTGAGCGCTAATGACAGCAAAAGGAATTCTTCATATAAGAAGATTATCTTTGCTTCAGTTGCAGTCGAATTGCAAAACAATTTTTCTGCAGTAAACTTCATTGTTGAGTTTTGCTTAGGATGGTAATACTTTTTAACCACCTAATTATTTAGGTCATCTAATCATTCATAGAAATAATTATGTAAGCAGAACAGCATATCCTAGGAAGATGTTAGAAATTAAATTGTCACTGTAATTTTGAGTGAATAAGATATCCTTTTCCTCATTTTATGAAACAAAACGACACTGACAGAAAACCATCATTTTGGGTCCAGACTTTCCTATGGAGAGAAAGAACAGGGTTTGAGCAGGGATCATTCCCCTGTACTCAGCACTGGTGAGGCCTCACATGGAATCCTATGTTCAGTTCTAGGCTCCTCAGTTCAGGAAGGACATTGAGGTGCTGGAGCAAGTTCAGAGAAGGGCAAAGGAGCTGATGAAGGAGAACGAGCTTCTCTTATGAGGAGCAGCTGTGGGAAGAGGGACCGTTTAGTCTGGAGGAAAGGAGGCTCAGGAGGGACCTTATCACTCTTAGGTCTTTTCCAAACTGAATGGTTCTATGATAGCCTACTCTGGAACTGCACAAATATCTAGGCAGATGTATGCACAATTTCTTAGGCAACATGAAATCCTCAAGTTATAAATTCATATTACATCTTATATAGTCCAATATCTGTTTCTGTTCCTTCTGATAGCTACTGTATTCCAGCTGTTCTGCTTCTCTTGTACTCAAGCATTTCCCATTGTAGCAACCTTTTGGTCTCCTCAGTCTTAAGTACTGCAATTAAAGTTCAGTTGGAGTTGAACTCTGCCCACTCCTGCTATTAAAGGTTTGAAAATTGAACAAGTTACTGTAATTTCATGGTGTAAACTAGAATGTGAAAGCAAGAACACCGACATAAAGCAAGTCACTAACAGTGAGATTGTTCCTAGTTTTATTGCCAATTATATGAACAGGGTGGGATAGTGACTGAATTATGTCCAAGTGCATGACTCATGCCATGTATAGCAAAAAAGTCCTGTAACAGCACTATGTTATTGCATTCCACTTTGCTGTTGGTTCAAGGGGCATTACTTTCATGTTAAGACTTATGTTGTCAATAAAACTTTAACCTGAGGACAGAAAGATGAATCTATAGGTAGCACATACTAAGCCTTTGAGAAGAATATTCAAAGTAGTCATCTTATTCCACAAACCATTATTCAAATTATATAGGTAGCTGCACAGTAGAGTTTTGGTTATAGATCCCCTTACCTCCTGCTTATGGTTGTAATGCAAATCAGGGTTTTAAGTACTTCCTGTGGCCTTGCTACTTGAAAGGCCATTCACTGTCCCAGACCAGTAAAGGATGCAATAAACGCTATCTAAGCACACAAACAAGTTATGCAAGAGCTAAAGCAGCATGCTAAACTGGATCTTGGTTATACTTCTGAATTGAGCTATTTCTGTATCAAATTCATTCCATTAACTGGAAGAACAACACACAATAACATGGCTACCTGAGAATTGTATTGCTCAACCTATCATCGAGTTATTTTGAAAAGGAGGGCATTTAAATTTTAAAATTTAAATCTAAGACTGATTACAAAGAGCTGTAGAAAGTCACCTTGTGCATTTAGTGGTAGATAAAATGAATGTTTTACATGCATATTAATGTAGAAAAACCCTTAATAAATGCACAGAAATGGACTCACATGTAGTTTGTTTTTTTTTTAAAGATCCTGAAACCATTGTGAATAGTCTTAGAAAGCTCATAGTTGAGTTCTCTAAAGCAGTAAAAACAAGAAAAACAATAAAATGAATCTTAATAAAGGAGTCCTTAGTATGATACTGTTTCAGACTGTGGCCAGCAGTAGATCCTATAATGGGCCTTTACTCTCACAGCAGATGCAGAGAAGGACAGAAATTATGGATGTTGGACTAGGTGTGCTAACTGACAAGGTACATGTGTCCTTTTCCCCAGGTTGTGCTTTCCTAGCAGAACCTTTGCAAGGTATACACAATTACACAAATAATCTCACTTCCATAAAACTTGCTGGTGCTGCCTTTGGTCCAGCCCTGTAGTCAAATCTTATAATGGCTAGGACTGGCTTTTTAAGCAATGAGAAGCAAAGAAAGTTGAAAAGTCCAGATTCTGGTAATAGGTTTCTTAACAACTTCCTAAATTGGACTATGTATTTGGATCCACTTTCCATTCTTCTGTGTCTCTTGCCCAATTTACTTATATTGTTTGTTCCAACTTCCTGTGGCAAAGAGTTTGACAGGGTTCATAAATCAGGTTGTCAATTTTAACTTCTGATTACTCATCTGGAATTTCCCTAATTCTTATGTTGTGAGACTTATCAGCCATACCTTTCCTAAGTGAAGCTGTGCATTTTTACCTGCACATTCCTACACTGTCACCTTGGTTCCCTGGGCACACTCTTATTGTGCTGCATTAAGCAATTATACCTCACAGGTTGTATCTACATTAGTCACTAAAATAGTTCTCATTTTCCTAAACTTTACAAGACATCTAGTTCACATGCTCCAAGACTACTCTGCCTCACAAGCCAGAACACGTCTTGGTTTAATAAAATTCAAACAAAAACACAACTGTGGTCACATCATAATCTCCCCAATGTGCCCAAGGAATCTCCCTTCATCTAATGCTGTAACAGGCAACCTCAGCCTTAGGTTTCTCCTCTGCCAGGAGTGTTGTGGAGTGTTTATTTTAAAAAAGAATTGCTTCTGACAGGAAATGTCTGGTTTGGTAAAATTCTTTGCTTTTTTCCCTGAGCTGCTGCAGTAATGCCAGGAATTGGTGCAAGAGATCACTCAGAGCAGAGACAAACCTGAGCTGGAGCCAGATACTCCAGAACAGGGAAAAGCAAGGCATCAGAAATAGCAAAGGAACACTACAGCCTCCAGAAGCAGTCTATTTTTGGTAGAGTCCTCAATGTAAATACTCTCTTAGAGCAAGAAGCTGAGAATAAGAAGTGAAGAGCAGAGGCAGTTGATCACATCTTGAAGACTGGACTTCTATCAGACTACTCTGAGTTATTAGTTTGCCTTTAGGACAATGTTTAATTAATTTCTTTTTTCTGCATATTTTTCATCCTCTCACGATTCCTGAAAAAAATTCCTTGCTCAGTTTATTTCCTTTACAGAAAAGGTTTAATTAAAGTTCTCTCCACTTCACTCCCATCTTATTTGATGACTTCTTATGCTCTTTTTACTTCAGTTGTGATACAACAGGTTTGTAGTGTCTTTGGAGGAGAGGGGCACAGGTTTCTGACCATCTGTGACTAAAGTCCTGGAAAAAGAAATAGTGTAATGAAGCAAAAATATAGATATTCTTGTACTTGCCTGGTTTTGTGGCTGATGAATACAACCTACCAGGGAGTTACATAACACCAGTGTCTGGCATGCCTGCTCCCTTTTCCCTCCTGTCCAACCCCTCTCCAAGAGGAGAGTGTGCACATCAGGCTTTCAGAGTGGTTTTTGTTCACTGACATTGCACAGCAAAGATTTGTGCACGTCATGAGTGTTGCGTGTGCTGCTGCAATACCATGACTCACAAATCTCACTATGGAGGGGAACAAGGGAAATAGGCAAACTCATCAACCTTTTCCCTTTCATTTATTTTATAAAATAGAGTGGATTCTCGATTAGTGAATGGCCAAAGGTTTGGTCAAAAACAAGAGGTCAGCCAGGCAACTGTAGCAGCAGAAACAGATGTGTTTTGTAGGAACTGTTGAGAGGTTTTAGCAGTAGGTAGAGTAAAATCCTTCTCTGGTCCTATGCATATTTTCTCTTTTTCTTCTCCCCACCCTCCTGACAGTTAAACGGTGAACATAAATCTGTCTGAAATGCAATTTTGAGGTCTGTTCCATAGATGGTTAATTCTAAAACAGTTTGTTTATGTTCCATAATACATCATGTATCAATTAGTGAGATGAAGACAACACAATTAATCCTGTCCCTGAAAGAATCTTCTGTGTGGCATTTAAGCTTCAGACTAAACAGTTTAATAGTCATCATATGGTGTTCTGCAGAAGTAGTGAGAGCAAATATCCACCCGTAGTTTAATAACTGATTATCAACAAATGGTATGACATTTAAATAGAACCATTACTGTTTTATCAGCTGTGTGAGAGGAAGCTAATAATCTGCAAGCAAACATGATAATAATGCCACTGCATTCAGTTCTTCCAACTTTGTACTCAAGATTTTAACAGACGTTGAGAGAAGAATCACCACGGAAGAGGGAAACATCATGAATTTGTGTAAACTGAAACTCATGGTGTTTCCCTAGTTAGTACAGACTCTGTTTGATATTTCACCTTCTTCAAAAAATCAATTCACATGCAGTTAATTAACAGCTGGAAACTTGCCTGATTGTTTCATTAGACTGCAAAAAACATAACCCAGGGAAGCAGGAACACTAAAAAACTGACTTGTGTAATTGCTGTTGTAAAAGAGGTTTGCAGCTTCTATCCAGCCTTTGAGACACAGCTGGTGTGCCAGAATAAGGTAGGCAAACATTTAATCTAATCTCTCTTGCTCCTGTATGAGTTCTAACTGTCTCAAAGGAAGGAAAAGGATGACATATCATAGCAACATTTCTCTCTACAAGACCTGCTATCACAGCTAGGGTGGACACATAAGCTCATATATTACAAATATTTATGCTATTTTCATGGAACACCCTGAATATATCTAACTGCTTGAAATGGTTAAATGCTGGTGTCAGCTGTAGTTTGATATGCTCTCAAGGCAGCAAGGTATGGTAAATGCTGTATTCTTCACATATAAGAGATTTTATATTTCTCTTGAAACAGGAATTTGAAAATTTTTGTGATCTTCTCCATTCATTCTCTTCTTCTGTTACTATAATTTCCTGTCTACCCCTCAAATGATTTAGTAAAAGCACAAAATTAATTCATGAAACTCCTTCAGCTGTTCTCCCCATCTTGCTTTTCCTCCTATTTCTGCAAGACCATAAAACATGGTGTTATCTGAAGTTCAGTTCTGCCTCATGCCCTCTCCATCCTTGTGGCTTGATTTGTCTCTTGATCATTTTGATTAATATTTGTTTCCCTCCAGGTACAAAGCACTGCCCCAATATCCTGCTGTCTGCAATTATCCCAGCTTCAATTTTGTTTGAAACCCTAGCTTTAACTCTTCAACTCCTTTCTCTGTAAGTAATTTAGTTCCTGCTGGAATGAATACATACTATGCTCTTCCTTATCTCTTTATGGGGACATTACTATATGCTGATTCTTTACCTGAAAATCCACAACAGATACAAGAGCCAAAGACTGTACCATATCAGCATTCAGCTGTGGCGTTCAGGCCTCATTTAGTGACTTCTGTTTTGACCTATATCAGCTGGTCAAGGTCTAGTATCCTTTGTGGGTAGGATATGTCAAGGACAAGATAATCTCTCAAATCAGAGGTTAGATTGCACCACATTTACAGGTACATCTTCACTCTGACTCATGCCTGTGCACATAGTTACACGGAAGCCACAGCCCTCTCTGACCAAATCAAGACTTGTTTGTGTCTTGTTTGTCAGTCTCTGACTGACCACAGATTTTAGAGACAGCAGATTACATGAGATGTTACTTGGATCTTACTCCTTGGATAACTTGGATACACTTCTGTTGTGGTAAGCTTTAGGTGAAAGCAAACATGGAGAAGATTCCAACTGCATTTGAGCACTGACCATCCAAACCTATCCTAATTCACTGTTGCCTCTAAGCTGAAGTGATCTGAATTACTGATACAAATTCTTCTACCCAAATTCCCAACTAAATACTTGGAGTTCAAAGTGAGGGATCTTGTAGATATGAAAGCAATGAAAATCTACATGATAACATGACAACTGCAAGCAACTGTGGAGACTGAGAAGATCTCACAGCTTTAGATCACATGTGGAGGAATCTGGCTGTGACTTTCAGGTTGCCCTCTTCTCTATAACACGTTCTTTCACGTTTGCAGGTATTGCCTTGAAATACTGACAGCTTGGCAGACAAAATATTTTTTAACCACAGTTTCTCTTCTTCAAAGTTACTGCTAGGTGTTTTTGCATGAAATAAAATAATTCAGTTTCTGTAGCAGTGGAGAATGACTCCAAACCCTTTGTCCAAATCTAAGAGTTGATACCACTCCCTTCACATTTTCCTGGCTCTGTGTTATGATCTCATTCTATCTGCTTCACTTGCTCAAGAGCTCAAATAGGTTTTTTTAAAATCCTTTTAAAAACAGTTTGCAATCAAGATTTGTACTGGAATAGCTTCCTATTACAGAATCTGAAGGGGGTTTTTTGGCTGGAAATCTGGTAGCTTCCAATATTGCTTATTTGCACTTCCTTTTAAACTTAAATTAGAATGTATCATTGTTGTATGACCGCAAAAGACTCTTGCCAATTTGTAAACTAAGAAGCAGTAATAAAGTAATGGAACAGTAATAAACATCTTCCCTAAACTTTGTGGCACACCTCAAAACTCTTTTGCAATTAGAGAAAGCTGATTTGACAACTCCCTTTCTAAACAAATCTCTACTACTTTTCCTTCTACCCATTGTCTACAATGCTTGTTCATAAAATTTCTTCCTAGTAAAATTCTAGTAAGTGCCAAAAGCTTCATTTCCCCCTCCACTGTAACACACAGTTTAGGAATGAGGAACAACTTCTGTCTGCTACAACAATGCTATGAGAGAGCCATAACCCTTGGTAGGATTCCTCTGTTTCAGTGCAGTGGAGAAAAGAGGGAAAACCCCTTGTTCCCTTACTTGTCCATTTTCTTCCTTCTCCTTCGTAGACTAGTTTTGTCTGACTGGAAATCCAAAAATAGAGATTAACTGCCTTTAAGCAGTTTGGGTTATAGACTAGCGTCAGAAATAAGTAGTTAATTTCTATTTCTTATCAGTCCCTTTTTTTACTTTGACGAAGGACTGTAGATTAATCTTCAGTGATTTGCTGTGCCTATACATACGTAAAAATTATAGAACCTATAATTTGACTTTTTGTTTCTATAACATGGGACTCACTGGGAAACACATCCCTGAAGTACATAGAGATAAGCAGTGTTTAGGATGTGGCAATGAATAGGGAGGGCCACTCCATGTTTCAGCATAGTGCTATTTAGAAAGTTTTGTTTTAGAAAACAAAATGGAACAAAACAAACCCACTACACCATCACTACACATACTCCAGATTATGAGAACTGAGAGGCAGATTTTTTCCCATTTTTCGTTTTCTCTATACAGCCATTAGCTTCCTCCTCTTCTACCCCTGCCCTCTCAGCACTGTGACTGAGCAACAAAGAGCAAATCTCACCTTCAGGCAGAGGAACAAAACCCTTCCTCACATGAGGAGCAGAGGAAGGTAAGAATGAGAAATATGAGGTTAGTGAGACTAGAACAGAGGTTTATAGGGAGAGAATCAATCCTGTCTGGACTAGGAACCTGGGAGGTATCAGGTTGCTTCAGGAGCAAACAGGGATGCAGATCCTGGCATCAGCTGGCTCTCCAGTTCCCTGGCAGTGGGACTGAGTGAGTCAGACCAACCATCACAGGTATTTGAGACTAAAGGATTTGGATTTTATACACATTTTGTATTCATTTTGATGCATCCTCTTATGATTAGCATGAAATACACTTGCTAGGAGAGTCTACCAGCACAAGAGGGAAGTACCCACTGTCAGACCAGGTTCTTGACCTGCCTAATTTTAATTTTTCAGCCTTAGAGTTTTGAACTCTATGACTTAGTGGAAGTGGAATTTCCAAGTAAAGAATTTTGGTAATTAAGCCATTATCTTGCACTCCAAAAGACTGAGGACAACAAATTAGACCATAGAACAGTAGAACCATTAGAACAGAAACATAGAAACAAAATTCAAAGCAAGCAGTTGTAAGAAAGTTTGTGGCATTGCCAGTTATTGTCTCCTACCTCTGAGGACAGATGATCCAAAAAAATGCTTGCAGGAGTAAAGTATTTAGTGGTGTTGGGTATATATATTCTTCTCAAAAATCTTGAAGTGAAAATTTACTCCAAATCAGTTAATGCTGAAGGTTATTATAAAGAGATGGGTTTGTTCCTCTGGTATGCTTGACTGACTTGAGGCAGTCTGTGATCTTTGCTTGCCTTTCACACTGTGTGCCTAAGCAAAGGGTGCTTTCTGTGAATGACTTTCTTCTACCTTTGGACTCAAAAAGATAATGGATAAAAAGACATACAGGATCATAACCTCAACTTAAGCCTACAGTACTTTTCAGTGTTTTCAGGACATCAGTGTAAATCCTTGGCTCCTGAGTTGCTTCACTATAAGTAACATATGTAAAACAGAATTAGGACCCTTGGCTGAGTAAGGAATATCTTATTTATTTTGTGAAGAAGGATATGGTGCAAGGAAAATATCCTTCACAGTTCTCAAACTGTATTTATCTCAGACTCAAACTGACTCAGAGTAGATACCATAAGATTGAGTGAAAAAATTCCCATTAACATAAATATTTGTTCATCCCTCTTAAATACAAACAAGCAAGGATACAAGAGTCCCCCTCTATCTGTTATGAGTTTTCACATAAATTACTACACACTCTAAGAAACCACCATGCGTTTTCTTTGGATCCTGTTGTTGCAAGGTTGTTCCCTTCTGTATTGGTTAGAATACTTTTGTCAGACCCCAAGTTAACAACTCAGAATTTGTGCCATGAAGCTGAAACTCCCCATGAATTTTTGTTTCCTTTTTATAATGAGCTTTTTACTATTTTTTATAATGAGGTCTACTGCCTGAAGACAGAAATTATTTTTAATAAAGCCACTTACCAAGTTAGCATATGATTAATCTGTACTTACATCAATTAAAGAAAGCACTAAAGAATTTTTTTTGCCTCCAAGGAATGCCATAGTTACAGAACAGTTCCTCCAGAAGATAAAAGCTGTGACATTACATGCACAGACTCTTCTCAGTCAGAAGATTCCCCATAAAAACAAACCTTTTGTGAATCAGTAAAGAGATGAGGGGTTGCTGGGCATCCTCTGCTGTGCTGGCACTCAAGAGAAAGAATGACAAAGGGAAGAACCTCTTCCTTCCCTCCCAGGGAGCAGAAAGGGCTCTGGACAGCCAACCCCTCTGCCCACAAATCGAATTTCAGTCCTTGCATGGCTGATGGGGGCGGGGGAGGTGCGACTGCCCTCCCAATGGGGCAGAGACTGCTCAGGGCTCACTCTGTCCCTCTTGTGTACAGCAACCAAATGCATCAGCAGACACACCTCTCTGTTCCCCGAGAAAGCTCTTGCTATGTCCTGCACATTCCCTCCCTGCATTGGGATGATAAGTACTTAGCTTTAACTTCCTCAGGAGGGAATAAACTGCATAGCATGTAAGGAACAAAGTCAGCTGGTGGGGGAAGAAATGCACAGCAGATAAGATAATCTGTTGCCTTAATATTAAACCATTAATTGTAGTAGAATAAAGTTGAAAGAAGAAAAATCAGTGAGGTAATTCCTCAGAGAAAATAAGCATTTTTTTGCTTAATTTAATTTGTTTTCATGTCAGTCTGTTTCACTGCATCAAAAGCCTTAGAAAGACAATAACACCAGTCTTAAGAGGCGTTTGAGCTAAGAAAAACAGAACAGGCATTTTTAATAAAGCATTAATACATAAGTACAGAATTATTATTCATTGAAATACTAGGTTCTGTACTTGCTGTTTTTCATTCGATCTTACCTTACAGAGCATTCTGAAGAACACACAAGCGGAATATTTAAAGAATTGACACATCTAAGAAATTCTGCATTTTTCAGCTTTATTACATGGATACTAACAAATTTAGTAAATTCAAAGCTGACTCCAGAATCTAGTTGTTTTACTCAGAACTCTTTTCAAACATTATCTTTCTCTGCCTGAACTTTACTAGAATTCAGCCTTGGGTTCACAATAATCACAGCAACTTCCTCAGACTCAGCACCATCCAGTCAAAGGGACCACACAGTGCTTGAATAGGCACTGACAGAAGACACACTGTTGTATTTACATTAGTGCCTCACTTAAGGGTCTAAGTGTGCTCCCTCTTGCATCTGCCAGACCTCCTGGCTTGGATCCAGGAGACTGTAATAGCAATGCCAGTAACAATTATGGGTGGTACACCCTTTATTCCCAAAGAACCATTATCACTGATATTAAATATTTACACAGTAGTGACTACAAACCCCAGGTTTGGCATTCTGCTTCACTATCCAGCAGATAAAGAGCTTCTTCATAGGGAGTTGACTGCACTTGGGGTGAAGAAAATAACATGAGAAAAACAAACAAAAGAAGAAAGGGCAAGTCCCAGTTAGTCAGTCATGTAATACACTTCCATCTTATTCTGCTAGAACTTTCTGACTAGCATAGTACAATATCATTCTAAAGTATCAGTGAGGTATTTCAGAAAGTACTGAACAATTGTGCTAGTTTTCAAGACGGTGGCTAAGTCATGAGGAGTTTGCTGAGTTTTCATCTCAGGACCATGCAAACATTATAAGGACAAACATATACCGTGGACAGTGAGCCACAGAGTGTGCTCCTGAGTTTGCCTCTTGTAACCATGACATACATATAGCTTCTGAGATTTACAGCTCAGAAACCTGCTATGAGGACAATACCAGCTGCCATTCTTTGTGGGAACAGACTAACACCTGTTTGTTTTTCCCCTAAAAAATTGGGGCGGTAATGTTTCTAGCAATGCCACTATAATCCCCTGTAACAGCACCAGCAAGTGAGAAACTTTGCTTCAGTCCCAAACTCAGCATAAGGAGATTCAGTCCCATTCCTCTAGTTCCTATAGATCAGGCTCAGACTAGTGGAGGTTTGGAAAGGCACTGCCACAACCTGTCCTGGAAAAAAATGGTACCTAGTGTGCAGCAATGAAGAGGAGGTTCATTAGGGGAAAAAGCATAGCCAAAGGAAAGCTTGAGGCTGTGGCATAATTGTTCATGGCACTGCAGTACAGAGCCATGGAGCTACTCTTACCACACAGAGTTAAAGAAAGACCACTTTTGGTGTGACTTTTGCAGGGTGACACAGTCCTAATCCCTGCAGCCACTCAAGAGCAGCCGACAGCATGTGTCCTGGGGTGAGCAAGCCTTTGAAAGCCACTGCAGTGAAGAGGTTACTGAAGCTGCTCCTCCAGCTCATGTCTGTGGTTGCCTCTTTTTGTCAGGTCTGCTCTTAGCTGCTGCATTGAGACATGCAGTAATTGCACCTGGATAGAGAGCTTTTCGGTGTGCTCAGAGCAGATTCCTATTGGTACTATTTCTATCACCTCACCCCAAAACAAGCACTATGGCTACTGCAGAAACAGCAGACAACTACAGAGCTGTGTACTGTGTTTGGGGCTATCCAGTTCACACAACTGAGTTTAAAATAAAATTTGGCTTGACTTTATAAAGTCAGTTTTGAATGTTCTAATTCCATCCAAGTCCTGTGTTGAATTTAACCTAATATGCCAAATAAACTGCCATATAATCCTGTTAATCTGCAGCCACTAAGTGATCATCATTCCACCCTGGAGCCGGATTTACAGGAGATTAGAGTGGAGAGTCTCCAAGCTGGCTCAGAGACAAAAAGCAGTATTAGGCACAGCAGCCCTGTGTCCACAGAGCTGCACGTGGGGCAGGGCACGGGACAGAACCAGAACTGAGACCTCACCACTGAGTACCACTGGGCTGGAGGTTTGTACCAGCTCACTGTGTGGGTGCAGGAGTCTCACCTCCGTGTTCCTACAGGCACTGCAGAAGTAACTGCAGATTAGAAAAAATAGGCTGTGGACAGACTGCACTGAAATAAGTCTTAAGGATTTTTCTAATTGACAAGACAATATGGTAAAAATGTTGAGCTAGTAGGGTAACAATCATGGGCTGCTAAATGCACGTTATTTAAGTTAAACTGAGCTTAGATATATCCTGAAAGGACACAAGCCACAACTGAAAAAATACCAGGTATTTAACCCAGTGATTGATCTGATCTCGAGAGGCAGCGTGCTCATGTACTTGATGACTTCTGTACCAGAATGAATTCTCTGTGGAAATGCACAAGAAGTTCATCCAGAGAAAAAAACTTTGATGAAATATTCAATATTCACTCAAATATATTTGCAGTCCAGCCACATGTTCTTATCTTCCACAGGGAATCTTTTTCTACATATGTCTGAACCTTGGGCTGAACCAGAACAAGCCATACTTAATCCTGGAGCACAGACCAAGGAGAAGATAACTAGAAACCCTGGAAGATAAGTAAAAGCCCAAACTTGTTTTCAGTATATAATATTTATACTTTGTACAATAGAAGACCTGGCCTTTAAAATTAGCTTGATTTCTATTTCAGCAACCATATTAAATATGCACAAATACTTGAAAATATAAAAAGGACAAGCTACATTCATTTTTTTGTAACGCAATATCAGTTTGACAGATATTTCTGCTCCTATTAGTATTTACATTGTTTGTTGTTTTTCCTTCTTCTTAGGAAGCATATCTACCCCTAAAGCAGAGTTTAGTCTTGCATGAGAAATTATTTTCTAAAAGTCCTCTCTGATCCTACTAAATACATGCTAATGTGGGAGGTAGCAGTACTGGAGTAGACTATGCTAATAAGTACGCTCCACTGTGTGTCATGTGATGAACTAAGATTTTGTGAAATACAAATATGCCTCTGGGATTTTATGGCAAATGTTAAGTTTTATACAAGAATAAATTGCGGTTAATTATCTGTCTCAAAGGATGGCAGTTCTGGGGTTCTTATGGCTAATTCAAACAACTGTAATATTAGTTATTCAGCAGTGACAGTAATTAGAAAGATATCCAAAGAAGAAGATCCTTGCTGGAAGTTATCTGAGTTCTGTAGGCAAGTCAAGGAAAAGAAACTTTTCATGGTTTTAAGGTATTTTATAAATAAAATAGAAAAAAATAGATAAAAAAAGTTTACCATCTCTTAACAATGTTTCTTTTTTTATCTAAAAGTTATATCCTGAGTTATCTGAGTAGAATAATGGATTAACAGATTTGAAGGTGGACATACAAATAGAAAAAAGGCATGGAATGTGCTAAGATAATTGTAGTAGATATGTTAAAAAATGCAAATCCAATAAATTAACCCAATAAAATTAAAGACTATATATATATATATATATATATATATGGAAAAATCCAAGTGATTATAAGAAGGATCTCATAAGGAGTCTGGTCATACAAGTTTTAAACAGATCACAATCTGTGCTATATATATATATATGTGTATATATATATATAATATTTGCACACAGGTGAAGAGGACACAAAATGAAGATGGCACAAACCACTCACCTCCCCCTGGCACACATATACTCTTCTCTTAACTAGTTCAGAATGCTCCAGTTTAACATCCCAGTTTGTAAAATACACAAATATATGGGTAAAAAACAAGGTTTTTTTTAGATATATTATTTTACTTACTCAGGTCTTAATTCAGGCTGAAATTTATTCTCTTATTCATTTTTCCAAGAAATGTTCAGTTTTTTCCTCTTCATCATTGCCAACCCTCTTTTATGTTGTTTGTTCTGAGAGTGTTAGACCATCCTTAATTCAGATCAACTGACTAATTAAGCAAAGCTGTTCAGCTGCATTCCTCTGCTCAATTCTTCCTGGAAGGGGAAGTACTCAACCCCACTCTGACAGAAATGGCCACACTTTTGTGGCTGTTGGGAAAAATGGAAACATTTCCTTGAGCTTTTTCCTATGAATATTGCTCTTTAAAAAATCAAAATATCATATGAATTATATTCAATTTAAAGAAGAAAAACCAGCATAAGATTCTGCCTTTTATTCAGTATTTTCAAAAGTTCTCTGATTCCAAACAAAGCAAAATTATGCAAAAAAGCCCTATAAGAAATGGTTTGTGATTTCTTTAGAAACATGATAAGTTAATTCTTGTTTCTTTATTATGATACCTCTTATATTTCAGCATTAGTCTAGGGTAGGGATTTAGCTACTCTGAGATATAAATACAGATCGTTAAACTCACACAATCTAGAGAAATTCCCAAACTAGATTCTCGAAGAAAAATTATATCTCTGAGATGTTTTCAATAATTTGTTAGTTTAATTCTTTGGGATTCAAAGAGATTTCTATATAAGCAAGTGTTGGTCTTAAAAAGTGATTACAGGAGAAAGACTAATGGCAGCCTCAGCAGTAAGTCAAAGGGATGTGATAATGGATGATTTGGCATTTGCAGTGCTGCCTCTGCAGTACCCTGTCAGGCTCTGGGTCCCCTGGGACGAGGGAGAGATGTGCAGATGGATGGGAGCTCAGGAGCTGCTCGAGGTACTGGAGCATCCAATGTAGAGGCAGAGTCTGAAGGAGTTCAGTCTGCAGAAGTGGAGTCTTACGAGTAAATTTAATTACTGTCTTCCACTTCATGAGGTCAGGGGAGATGAGAAAGGACATGAACAAACTCTTCTTTGGAGCAGAGAGGGAAAGTCTGGTTGTATATATGAAAGATAATGGATTATTTAAAGAGGTACCCAGAGAAGATTCTGAGAAAACTGTTTGAGCACTGAAGTTACTTCCACACTGCTACTCCAGAAATCTGGCCTAGGTGAAGCCCAGAGGTGCCTTCCAATCTAAATTGTTTCATGATTGTATGACAAAACAATTTTAATAGACATAGCCTTTGACAACATAAATTTTCCAAATTCCATTAAGGAAATAAATTATACTACCAAAAATTCTCTCTAGTTGGCACTCTTCACTTTATTTTAGGTCTTTTCCTGTATATAAAGACCCAAAAAGCAGTCAGACTAATAAAACCAATGAAGACATTGTCACTGACAACTGCCTCCTCTAGTTCCATTCCAAATCTCTAGTCCATGGTCAGCATGAAGATAACATATATGCAAATCCTAATTATTTCTGATGAAGTGTAGAAATCAAATCCAGTATTGAGGAAAACACAGCCACAGAATATTTCAGGCTATTTGCCATTCCCCACTGAACTTTAAGCTATTGAATTTCTGGCTAATGCATATGTAAAGCTCACTGTCATAGGAACTTCCCACATTTGCAAGAAATGGTTAATTTGTTGTCTATTCCTAGATTTCATTCTTCCAAACATATTCTGACTATCATACTTTGTTGTGTTTTTTTTCTGTCATATATGATATGCCTAAAACAAATAGTCTCCCAGTGATTTTTTTTTTAATCATGAACTTTGCCAAGGTAAAGTGAAAATTTTAGAACTCTTTTTTAGCCACCATATCGGTCATCAATTCCATAGTTTGAGGAATTAGTTCCAGGCAACTCACACAATTATTCTAGAAGTAATTGATTCAATCATATGTTTAAACTACAAAGCTCTTTAAAATGTAGGAGATGAAGGATCAGGATGTATATTCCAAGTTGATACTTAAATTACTTTCCATATAATTTAGCAATCTAAAAGACAGAACTGTCTGTTCATCTATTTATTAGACAGACCACAAAAATATAATTCTCTGTCAACAAACTTCAGCTCAATTAGGTTTGGCCAAAAGGGGACTGAAGATTAGAGTTACCAGTTCCTATACATTTGACTGTGTTTGACATGTCTTTGATAAATTTTAAATGCAACATGCATTCCATGACCTTAAGTAATGCTTAGTTTCTGCTCCAGTTTGTAGCTTCACTGCACTGTGGATAAAGCCAGTTATTGGTACAGTCTGTAAACATAGCCTGTGATAAAGGCTTGGATATATTCTGAATGTTGGAGTTAGATAATTATTAAAACTTCTCATATTATAAGTTATTTTGATTATATAGATGACAAGCTGGAGCAGCTCACAGAAAGAAAGCAAAGATCTTTTCCACTCTAATACTAGCCTATTTACGGTTTACTCTCTTGTGATTATCTAGCTTGCTCAATTGGAATGTTATTTGTCATTAGCTTTTCTTTCCTGCTATTTGTGTTTTTAGTCTTCTCTCTGTCTAGTTCAGCTATATTTAATACTTTATTATATTCTCATCTTCATCCTTCTGTGGAGCTGGGCACCAATATATCACACAGGCTTAGGAAGAGCCCTACCCACTGAATTCCTGACGTTTCTAATATAGTATTAGCTGGTGTCCTTGCCCCCAGTGGTCTTAAGGGTCTTTTCCTACCTACCTCATTCTGTGATAAGTAAGAAGCTGGGATGGCCCTCTTAGCTGCCCAGTGCCCTCTGCTCATGAGGACTCTCACAGCTCTTTAATCTTCCTCACTTGGTTCTTAATTATCCCCTCTCCTTCCCGTCCCTCTCTGCCCACAGGCAGCTTTCTTGCCTTCGGAGGTTCAGATCCTTCTATTGCCATTCCCAAACTGCTCTGGAATTTGCAAATGCTCATTTCTACTCTGTGCTGCACAGCAGCTGAGGTCCCTGGTGTCTCAGCTACCATCCAGCACTGTGCTATTCAGGCAGCAGCTTGCCAGCAGCAATATTTTGATTTTGTGTATATTGACGTAGAATTGAGGAGAGACTTCTCCCTCTGATAGAAATGAACCTAGAGGGGACCTTCAAGTACCTTTTAAATTCAAGAAATCTTCAGGCTGAGAAGTTGTACATATATTAGATGCTTGATTTACATATAATTTAAGTACATGGATAATTTTACCCTTATCAACAAACCTTGTTTAGAGATGAGGAAACTGAGGCATGGCAATTGTAAAGTCCACAATTCTAATATTCACTATCATGCCATACTGCATAAAGACTAACTGGACAGAGGTTCAAAGTCTATGAGCATTTACTGGCCTCTCCTGCCTTTCTAGCTCAAAGTGTATCTTTTGGGTACATAAAAAAGGAAATCTATGTTCAAACTCAAAATCAGAGTTTCTCTCTCTCTCAAAAAAAAAAAAAGTAAAATACAATATGTGAGGAAAAAAACAAAGTGAAAGCCAAAGGTGGAAATATGACCCTCAGATCAAGAAATAGGCTTTTGTTCAAATTTGAAGTATAAGCCAGAATAAATGCCTGCTCTTCATTAAAGACCACCCTAACACCTCTCTCTTGAGAAGAGTGTCACTTGGAACTATAACAGCATGCCATGAACTCTTAAAATGTGAAAAAATAAACAACAGATTCTGAGTCCCCATTTGGGCTCCTTTCAAATCATGCTCCTCTGGTTTGTGTATGTTGGATTTCTCCGGGTTTGTCAGAAAATAGCTTGGGAGGGTCACTTGAAGGCTCAGAGTATTGGTGCCTGCACAAACTGGGGCTTCTAGAGAAATCCTTGGCATCCTTCCTCAGCCTCTTGTGAACACACATTAATTTTCTTTGGTGCTCTCAGTGGCCACATGCTATTTTTTTCCTTCATTTTCCTCTCAGAAAGGGATGTCTATTTCATGAAGATCTATTTTCTGCTCCAGGGAGAGATCTCCCAGGGTGCTGCTCCTTCTCACACAGCATGCTGAGTAACACGTCTGATTTTTCCCTTAAGGATAGAGGCAGAGCAGGAAAACTGTGGAAGATTATGCCAAGAAACAACGTCTAGAGTGTCATGCACCTCTGTTTTCAGTCTGTGCAGGCTGCTCCCATCCATGAGTAAATCACAGTCATCCTTCAACTTACTTTAGTGTCTTGCTTACACATGGAGTTTCTTCATTTTTTAAATTCAGTTCTCATCCATACAGGCCAAGTGGCCTATTTTTTGTGTTTAAC
The DNA here is from genome assembly GCA_013397375.1 of Toxostoma redivivum. NCBI lineage: Eukaryota > Metazoa > Chordata > Aves > Passeriformes > Mimidae > Toxostoma > Toxostoma redivivum. Next base: position 470,615 of record VXBI01010647.1, read on the forward strand.
AGCTATGATTGAGAGGTGATAATTTTCCTTGATTATCTATAGATGTGACTCATTGAATATTAGGGCACTTTGTAAGCACATCCATCATGGTATTGACTTCCTTCTAGAACTCAGACTGGTTAGTCAGACTCAGCATTTGTAAAGACATAAGATAACATGTTTATTAGAAATGTAACTATTCTTATGCTGTTCTCAGGTCTTAGACATGTCTAAGAAAATACAGGCACAAGTTGCTGCAATTATCAGGCTGGAAACACCCACAGTTCCCTAAAACCCAGGTGCTGTGACTGTGGGCTGGCTGGGATAATTGGTTGCCTGGTGAGCTCAGAGCTGACACTGTTAGTGATGCATTCACTCACTTTAATGTCCAAAATGCACAGGAGGACAAGGGCCCAAGGGAACCACTCCCTTCCTTTTCCCTTCACTGGAAGATAAAAGTACGGATTTGGAAGAAATTGCCCATACAGCAGAGGCATTGATATAGAAGAATAAGGAATGTCCATGCTCTCCCTCACCTCACCTATACCTTATGATTGCATGGTAAAGTACTTAATTACTCAGAAGTTAATGTTGAGTGTACCACTTACAATGCTGGCTGATCTTTTTATATATGCACTATTCTTTAGTCTTTAACTGTAAAATCATATACTGCTTCAACTCTACAGTACAGATATTCAATCTCCCACCAGTCTTGACCTTGCATTAGTGGTCTTAATATGTCTTTATTCATAGGGCCTTTTGGCTTTATGAATCCCTGATCTTTTAGCATGTTACATTTTTGTGAACAACAATTTTGGAAATAAAAATACCTGTAGATATGTATCATTTACCCATATTGTCCCTGAACTTTCAAACACATCCAAAATTCAATTCTTGCATACCAGGAGGGTTTTTTGTTAACCAAAATGTAATTTTTGAGAATCACAGAACAGCCTGGGTTGGAAGGGACGTCAGAAGACTGTCTAATACAGCCTTTCATGAGAAAGGGAGCCCAGGTGAGATTGTCCAGCATACTGTTCATTTGCAGCTTGAAAACTTCCAATGATGGGAGCTCTACCACATGGGGAGATTGTTCCCATAATTGATTGTACTCACTATGAAAGATTTCTTTCTGGTACAGAAACCTGCTCTGGAAGAACTGGTATCCCTTGCTCCTTCTCTGTGCGGCTCCTTGAGAAGGGAGAGCTTCTGCACTCTTTGTAGCCATGCTTCAAACACTCAATTCTGTGGTGAAGTTCTTCTCTGAATGTTCTCTTTCCCAGGGAGAAAAGACCTAACTTCTTCAGTCTTTCCCCACAGGGCAACCTTTGATCATCAAATGTATCACTTCAGAATTATAGTCACCATGCAATTGAAACACAACCCGTTTTGAGTCAAGTCTTGCTTGCTGTTGTAACATATACCTGTTTTGTGTAAAGCTGGACTTCTATATTATCCATTGTCCTTCTGGGAACAGTTTTCCAAACACAGCTGTTAGTAGATGAAATATTCTAGATTACAGGTTAAGATACAAGGTGTATGACTGATTATTGCTTGTTGTGGGATCAACAGATTTTGCCAGAACATGAAATATAATTAATATTACAAATTGCCCAACAAAACAGTCATGTAATAGAGCTCAAGGAGAGAAAAGTAGGAAATGACAACATTTAGATATTGAAATACATACAAAAAGAGTTATTTCTTTGTTTTCATATAAATATTCCAGCTCCATTTTATAGATAATAAAACTATAAACTTTGCTTGCAGTTGTCCTGACTTTCTTTTTTATGCAGTTCTTTCCTTTGACATACAACAGACATACACTCCAATTACATTTGAGCTTCTACTTCATAAAAAATGATTCCTCATTTGTACTTTTCCATGAGATAACAGATGCAGATTGCAGCAGAACTTCATCTCCTTTTTCCAGATTAAAACTAAGCACAAGTCCTTCAGTTTTGGTGGAAGATACCAGGACTTTGTCTGAGAGTGTTTTGGGACTGGAACTTCATGGAGGCCAAAGTTTTCATCAAAGTCATATTAAATAGTGAATAATGGACTTTACCTCTAGATTTTGAAAGTTACTGATTAATAAAGTATCTAATTCATTCTCGCTGAGATTTTATAAATTAAGGTCTGAAAAGATCACTTGTGGAAGAGCCTGCAAATTGTGAAAGTTCGGTACAGTATTTTAGCATGTTAGATTCTCTAGACTTAAAATTTTCTATGTCTTAATACATCGTTATATTTTGTATATGACAGTTGCAATCATGTGTTTCAAGGCCAATCAATATTAAAATATATAATTCACTTATATAGTACATTATATAATGCATTTTTATATGTTGCATTATATAAATGTTACAGTATATTCTGGGAAATATATTCTGCAGTTTTCAACAGCAGAATTCAAATTATTGGCTGATTCCTACAGATTCCTGCCTATTACTTTAACTTCATTTGACTCTAAAAATATCAAGATAGAAATGCAAGGGATTTAGCAACAAAGTTAATAATACTTTTCAGCCTCATGGGACAGTGAAACATTTCTCCAAGTCACAGAAAATAATGCAAGGAGATTACTGCTATGTCAGCTCTCCAGGTAACCATTTCAGTATTCTGAGTGAACTTCCCAGCTAGAATATTCCTTAAGAAAACACTACCACCAACTCCTCAGAAAGTTTCAGCCTCCCCCAGGCTCCGAGCACTTGTTTTACCAAATAACTGTCCTGTCTCCAGTTTCCACCTGGGGCACAAGAGTCCTTGAGCCAATTACCCATCCCAAGGTCTAGTAGTAACCCCTCAAACTGACATAGTCCTCTTTAAAATTTGAATCTTCTCATTTACTGATGATCTTAGGTTTAGAGATTACTGATGTAAAAAAGCAGATGAACAGATAGTCTTCAGCTGGAGTTTTTAATATTCTATTTATTTTTTTTATATTCAGGATAGGAACAAGAAAGTAAAGATTGTTTAAAAGTGGTCCCCTTTCCAAAATGCAATGATCTTTCTGTTTACCCTTCACATCTGATTCCTTTTTAGAAGCCCAGAAAAACCAGGCCTCACTCCTTTATCAGCTTCTGTAAGCACATCTTAATTCTCTGCTGAACTTTTGTCTGGCTGAGAATGAAGCCCTCTTTATTATTTTTATTCTCTTTCAGCAAATACTTTCTCTGCAAGATATACCCCTTTCTTTGTTAACATCTGCTTTCTTTATCCATATCTTGATAATGTCCTATTGCTCTAAGGCCTCTTCTGAAGGGAAAAATAATTTTTTTCTGCTTTATGCTAACTCCTGACAATTCAGGTACTTTGTTTGTCATGATGCATTTGTTAATAATTTTTTTTTCTGCTGTAGGAGTACTGTTTCACTATGACAGGCAGTATCACTGAACGAGGCTGTTATGGGGCTTGGGACTGAAGGAGAACTTAGGGAGCAGGGGAAAGCACAAATGTAAAACAGATATTACTGCAAATCAGGTGGCAACAGCAGTCTGCTCTGGGGACCAAGACTGCAGTAATCCGTGAGACGCTTTGCCTGGCTCTATATTCAAGCTCATGATAAGAATTTCCTTCCTAAGACTTGCTCTTCTTTTTCCCCAAATCCAATTTCTAGGCAAAGGAATGCAAGAAAGTTTTCCTAGTGTAGTCAGCTCCCAGCTAATGGAACAGGCCACAGCACATACCAAGCACTAGCACTGGAGAATGGAGTAGCCATTTCTATCACTTTTTACTCATCAACTCAGATCACAGTCTTTTAAAAGCAGGGTCAGAAATGTGATAATTTAACACTGTGTGAAGAAAATAGTCTGGTGTGAATTCTCACAGCTCACCTTAAAAGAATATATGTAAAATTAAGCGCTTCTTAGTTGTAGAGTAACTCCTTATAGAGTTTCTAGGGCAGAAACTACACTGTAAATAGGAGGGAAACCACTCACATTGCTACTTGTTCAGCTTTTAATAGGTTTCAATTAATCCAAATAAACTATTTAGTGAAAAAAAAGAACACTGCCCTTTATCTGTCTGCTTTGAAAACACACTTTCAGAGATGCTGCAGTCAGTAAAAAGCTCATAGGTGCACGCCTGACACTGAACAAATAGGATCAAGGTGTAAAAGTTTATCCTCATTTAGTAACAAAATTCTTCATCCTTTGTTTCAGCTGCTGAGCCTATTAGTCAGAATGATAATGTCAAGAATTCTTTACTGCAATGTTTTTGGAAGAAAGCCTAGGTTAAGAGATTAGAGCTTTGTACAAGCCTTGGCCACACAATTTCTCACTGAAATGAAATTTTCTCCATTAATATATCTTCTTATCTCCTGCCCTTCTTATACCAACAAGAAACCACTTCAGTGGTTTCTGATACCCTAAAGAGCTCTCCAGTGACTGTGTTGTGGCCTGTCCTCTGCAAGCAAGGCAGAGAGAGTCACCTTCATAATTTTCTCCTGGCTCTCAGTGAAAGTTTAGTCCAAATGAAGATATTTTCAGAAATTTTCAATTTAAAGAAAATCTATCAGAGTGTTCCTGCCAAATACGACCAAGCAAATGAAGCAATCCAGAAAATTAAAATTAGCCATATTTTAAGAGAAATATGACAGTAGCTTTTTAGGGTTAATAGAGAAGTAACAGACCTGTGGTGAACAGGTAGAATGCATCTCTGAACATTGGAAAATGAGGAAGAACTTCTTTACTATGAGGGCAGCTGAGCATAGGAACAGGCTGCCCAGAGTGACTGTGGAGTCTCCTTCCCTGGAGATGTTAAAAAGCTGCCTAGGCACAACCCTGAGCAGCATGCCCCCTTCTTGAGCAGGGAGGTTGGACTAGTGGCCTTCCAACTTTAGCTATTCTGTGATTCTGTTACTCAGGTCTACATCCATGTCTGCTACTTTCCTTGGGGTCTTTCTACCACATTACATGTCTTGAATTTCCTTCCTCTTACACAGAGTAAATGACACGAATAGCAAATAGAAATATCAAGGCAACAAAAAGTACCCACTCCTTTTCCCAAAGAGTAAAACAAAGATTACATATTAGTTTCAGGAAACAACTGCCTGGGGAAGACCTTTTTTTGTGCCTTATCCAACTCTGAACCTCTTGTGGCTGTATAGCATGACGTCAAGATCCTCTGAGTGGCTTTGATCTATGAATTCTAATCCTACCAGCAAATAGATCTCATTTCATTCTCTTCTCTTGTTAAAGAGAAATCTGCTGGTGCCAAAATGACTGTGACAGCCAAGGGGCAGAGGCAGAGAGCTCCTGTCTAAATTATTACCCTTTTTTAACCATTAGAATATTTTAAAAATGCCGGAAAACACTGGAAACAAATAAAGTTAGTGAAATCATCTTAATCTGGTCTGAGACAGTCCTTTCTTACCAGGTATTTGGTATATATTATAGTTAATGTCCACTTCAAGCTGTCTTATAAGGATAAATATTTTGAATGAAAGTGAAAAACACAGAATTAAAATAAAGAGACCAGGCAAAAATATAAAACTAGATATTTTTTTATTTATGAACAGGAAATACAAATCTTCTGAATTGCTCAAATGCTGAAATTCAGCAAGGAGACATTTCCATGAGTTCACGTTTAGTTGATATTTGCATGCTTTACTAGGTCTAATTTGTATAAATGAAAATTGCTCTTTAAATAGCAGCGGTAAGGTTAAAAGAGGACAAATTTCAACATAATAGCATGTTGGTGTAGGGCTGTCCATTTACTCTGTCAAGATGAGGAATATTCTCTCTCTAAGTGCACCAAGGGGCTGTTGTGGCAGACATGGCATTGAAAAGGCTGAGCAGTCACAGGAGCTGGAAATTTCCACTGGCAGGTCAGATTTAATCACAAGACCTCAAAAAGTGAGTGTTGCTGGACAGAAAGCATGGATGGTGAACTGGGAATAAAATAATTCCACATACAGTCTTCGAGTGAAACCCCTGTTGATTCATTAGTAAGGATTAAATCAAATACTCTCTGATGGGTTTTCCTGACTGTTCTCCAGTGGCCCCAAAACTCAGCTCTGCAAGGAAATGCCCCTGTCACAGCACTTAGCAGCTCAAAGGTTGAGTTTGGTTTTATGTCTCTTGTTAATTAATTTGAACAATTTTCTAGAAAATGAGGGCTTTTGATGTGTTTTAAGTTTCAAATTTACCCTTTAGAACAGGCATTATGTGTAGCATCACAGCATCATAGAATATCCTGATTTGGAAGTGACCCACAAATATCATTAAGTCCAGCTCCTGGCCCTGCACGGGACAGCCCTGAAGCTTGATACAACTTTCTTTTTTACAAGAGAGAATATGGACAAAATGGTTGCATGTGCTGTGTGGCACTGATGTCTCCTGGGTACTCCTGTCACAAAAAATCACGAAGTTTCCTGCTTTCACCTGCTGCTCCTCCTGGGCGCAGCACTGAGCCATCGTGGCCTTTCTCCTTTGGGCACCTGAGGCAGCTCAGCTGTCCACCTTTGGCACTGCAATGCTCTGGGCAGGTCTGCACCAAGGCACAAAAGTTACAGCATTTTATTTGTTACATACAGGCACATGAAGTACAGCATTTTATTTGTTACACACAGGCTCCGAAACAACTGGAGGTGGAGCCCTTCTTTTACCTTGAATGCATTTGTGAAACTTGTTAAATATAAACTCGTATAATATAAATTGTAAATTTCCTAACAACAAAGAATTTACCTGGCTGTAAATGTGGTCCCATCTGTCTTTTACAACTGAGTCACTCGACATCAAGTTCTCTTTAAGCAGATTTGTATCTTACATATAACTATGCAGTGCAGCTCTGGAGAAAGACAGAAAGTGAACAGATCTTTTGCATTTGTACAACATTGAAAACAGCAGGGTGTCAGGTTTGTGAGTCCATGATTTGTGATGAATAGTGGAATACCTATGAATGAAAATAAGACTACATATGAACCCTGGGACTATGAAAACAATGGATGTTTTGGTACTAGCATCACTTACATAATGACTTCTGCATCTTTTCTCACATTTCAAACAAAATGCAATGTTTCAGCTCAATTTAAGAAGTGGTGGGAAAATAACTCAACAAATTGCCATTTTGGAGTTTTCTTTATTTGGTTCTTTGTTAAAACCAGTTAAGTGGAACCTATAAAATTCAGGATGGGATAAACAATGATGAAAACATTATCAGTGAGGTTTTCTGCTTAAGATTAGGAACAAAAATTCAAAATCCTTGGTGTTTGCCCTCCTGTCTCAAAAGGGTTAGCATTTGTGATGATCTGTGCTGATTTTTGGACAACAGAAAATGGAGTAGATATGACTAAAGGATACCCTTAGATCCTGATGAGGATAGGCCTCATCAGTATCTAGCAATAGTTAAGTTGTTGAAGCAAAAACTCTGCAGTGGGTGATTCATTTGCACAGTGAAGTGGCCTGTTCTAAACCTTTGCATCTTGCCACGTAGCTTACTAGAGACAATCTTGGGTGGAACTTGGCAATAAGGAAAAATATTATAGTGTATTAATTTACTAAAAAGTGTACAAGAGTTCTACTCCTTGTTTACTGATAGAAAGTCCAACTTTTTATAACTGTACCTCTTGCTCTCCCATTTTCAGTCTAATAGTTCGTTACTGTTATGAGGAAAGCCACAATATTGAATGGGCATGGGTTAAGGTTAACATGTGACCTACACACAAAGAGTACTTCTGTTGCAAAATCAACGAACCTTTTTAACCTATAACCTGGCTTGACATTTCCAACACATATTTCACCTCAATACTTGTCTTAACCTTGCTCTGCCATGGTTGCACAAACATGCTGCAGCTTTCCCTCACATCAGATTTCTGTTGCTGCTTGTTCGCAGGTAAGACCTCAAAGTTGTGCTTTGCTGTTATGTTTTGGAAGCAGCTGAAAAACAAACTTGGACAAGCACACTTGGACAAAGAACCTGGTTTCATCTAGAAAAACCCTTTTTGGTGTTATTTCTTGTTGTATCTATATAATTGTTTTTACTGAGCTGTGTTCATAGCCGGGAGAGCAGGACTCCAAATAGCTTTTTAAAACTGTGTTAAACTACAAGGTACTTGGACTTGTATGGAAGACAGGCTGATCCCTGGTGCAGTAAATGGAGCATCAGGGATTAGTGAGCTGTCCTGTCCAGCTGGGTCACCAGACTGCAGAAGAAGGCTCATGCTCTGAAACTGTTGGGAAAGGATTCTAATATTTAAGTACTTTCTCAGGTTCAATATTCAAGGTGAATTGTGAGAAACATTTGAGAATCTAAGATGTAGCAAACTGGATTAAAATCTGCAGCAGAACCCTAGAGTATGGTGAGGACAGGGAAAGCTGTTGTATGCAGCAGCAAGGCTTTTAGAAGGAAAAATCCTTCCCTTTTTAATGAATAACATGTTCTCAGGCAGCACCCCAGTTACTTACTTAAAGATTAAATTCTATTGACTTGCTGCTTATTCATGGCTTTGATTTAGTCCTAGATGTTTTATTTGAGTGCTGTCATGAATTGACTGAACTAAGCAAGAATTTTGGACTCATTGGAAAAGTAGCAATCTTTACAAATTATCAGAAAAGACAGAATGAACAGTATGGTGGGCTGTACTGCTAAGAATCCCAAAAGGCCGTTCACAGTAAGTGAATAGCTTTTTAAAGAGATTGGTAGATTCAGGAGGATCAATCTAGACCATGACAGTCTTAGTCCATATTTCCAAAATTGTTTTCCTAAACAAAGGAATTCAAAATCTTTTCAGGAACATAATTTTAAAAAGCAAATAATACTCCTTAAATGGGTAAATAATCTCTTTTGGGTCTCTAACATGCAGTCTTGGGGTACACAGACTCCCAAGATCAGTGCTGCTGAAGTTATTAGACTTCCTCATAGACAGTCAAAGAGTTTGTCTGGAGAGGATGAAAAGCACAAGTTTGCTTTTCAAAGAGTCAATGGTGAAATTATAAAAAACATTCATGCATGAGCATCAGAAGGAAATATCTCTGCTACTGTTATTATGTCTAGACATAATCTAGACACAGTCCTGGGTGATTGGTTGTAATTGGTAATGCTTGAGTCCGGCATGTAGACAAGATGATCTCCAGGGGTCCCTTCCAACATTAACCACCCTATCATTCTCCAAAATTATTATACATATTAAAAGAGAATTATAAATTTTAAAATTCAAGTAGTTTTAATGGCTGTGAAGTTACAGTGAAAAGAGCAGGAATCAAAACAAGTAAAATATTGCCTTTCTTGTTTTGCTTGATCAATGACTGTGTTGTATCAGCATTTATGTCAGCATAACCCTACTGAAATCAGCTTTTGCTGACACCCTGGGGGATTCTATATTAATCCGTTTCCTTGTCTGGCAGTTTGCTACAAAATCAAGGAATCTTGATATAAAAGTAGTTTTGTCTTTCATTCAGTGTTGATGTTTCCAAGAGGAAAAGAGAGTTATTCTATCACCAACCATTTTTCATTATTCAAAAAAGTTACTGTTTGAAGAAAATCCATCTTTAGTCAACAAAATACTTGCATAGCTGTCTGCCAGGAAGGCATGTGACTTCTACATGGGTTTGTGAGTTCTGGGTGAAAAAACATGCCAGATCTTCAAACTGTCTGGGACTCTAGGTTCTATTTCTGTACTGGTATGTATTCTAAGCTGGAATCACCTTCTCCCTATTTCAGTCAGAAAGGTTGCATGACATTGTTATGAGATACGGGAATTCTGCTAAATAACAGGGAGTCACAGTAACCTTCAGGTCTTAGGTAGAACCCTTAGGTCAAACAGCACCATCGTGACTGCCAGTATGTGACATGTTGTTGACCTGTCCCAGTTAGCCCACTGTGAGATGACAGTGGCCCAGTCCAGAAGACAGCAGGCTGCAAGGAGCATTCACAATAGGCATTATGGACAGAACTGTGTCAGGTTTGGCTCCTCCACCCTACACAATCCTCCAATGTTATTCCAGCAAACTTTGTACCCTCAGGCAATTTCTCAAGGCATGCAACACACCCAGGTCATGTCATGTTATCAAGCTATGCCCTAATGGGTTGCAACACAGCACTTGTATAATTTCAGACTTGTTGAACTCATCAGAAGGTGTAATGCTCAGGAGAGGTACAAATCCAAGCACTGTGTCGTGTGGACGTGAGCAAACTCTTCCATTTTAACCCTGCTTTATCTTGCAGTATGTAGCTGGCTCTGCTTGATTTTGCAGTCTGTATGCAGCCATGGGGCCTTTGGCCTCCAGGCTTCTTAGTCCTGGTGGGAACAAGAAATATTTCTGCTGGTGCAGAGGGAGGGATCAATCTCATTAAACCATAGAATTATAGAATATTCTGAATTGGAAGAGACCTGAAAAGACCATCAAGTGCAACTCCTGCCCTGTACAGAATCACCCCAAATGTCACACCATGTGCCTTTTGTTCTTGAGCTCTGTCAGGTTGTTGCTGTGACCCTTCCTTGGGGAGCTATTCCAGTGCCCAACCACCTGCTGGGTGAAAAACCTTTCCCTGATATCCAACCTAAACCTCCCCTGATACAATTTCAAGCCATTCCTTTGGATCCTGTCACTGTCAGCACAGAGCAGAGATCAGTGCCTGCCCCTCCTCTTCTCTTCACGAAGAAGCTGTAGCTGCAATGAAGTTTCCCCTCAGTCCCCTCTTCTCCAGGCTGAACAGACCAAGTGACCTCAGCTGCCCCTAAGCACTAGACTATGGTGTAGTTTTATCACCTGAAAACTTAATATGTAACAAGCAAGACATTCCTGGGTGAAACTTCGATGCCTTTGATATGTATCAGGTCAAATTTGATGATCTAATAGTTCCTTCTGACCTTAATTTGGGTGAGATATGCTGCGTAGGCAGGTGTCTCACCAGGGGGCACTGGGTAGCCAATTACAGCCCACAGAAGAGTGGCATGAATTGTTTCCTTTAGCAATTTTCTGGCATGACACATCACCATCTTCTCAGGTAATAAGTGACAGGGAAAGCCTTTTCTTGCCTAAGAAAAGAAATGACACAATTTACGAGAAAAAAAAAAAAGTACTAAGACTGTGTTAAATAAGGTAACAGGAACATAAGATCAAGTCAAATATTCCTGTAAAATCTACTGGCATGCAGCAATGTTTGTAATGTAGGTGTTACCTTAGGTGTATCATACTGGTATGTGTTGCAAAAGAAACAGGGAAACTCTGACCACAGCAAACAGGAGATTGTTCCACTTACAGCATGCAAATGAAAAGGTCTCTTCTAAAATCAAATAAACCTGACTTAATTCATCAGGATGTCATCAGTTGCACTTGATGAATGGCCACTTACACCACACAGGACACAATTTTGGCACAGTGCCCTGCTGGCAGGGTACCAATCCTGCCCTGCTCATGAGGCAGGTGCGTGTGATCAGCAGAGACATCCATCGGTGTTGGGTGACTGTAGGCTCCTCTTCTACCAAAACCATTTGAAGAGAGACCTTTTGTGCTGTGAATGGGAGGTGGGCGCACATCTCTAAAGGGCAATCTTCCCAAAATACTCACGATGTGGCTGCTGGTGGTCATTTGAGCTCTCTTTCTCCTTTGAAAGGGCAAGTACTAATAATAAATAAGACAAATAATTGAGCAAAAGGAGGAGTTAAAAGGACAAATAAAAAGTGCAAATCAGTTCTACATACCTTCAACAACACACACTGCACTGCACTAGCATACCGCTGGTCATAAAAATGCATCATGTAAGTATTTGATACACCTATTGACCAATAATGGACAAACTCATCTAAAAAATACAGGAGGAATATTTTAAGGTATAGAATTCCAGTTTTAAAATAATTCAATTCCACTCTACACACCAGTAAGTGCAGCATGGTTATTACAGTGCTTGCCTAGATGGTAAAGAAGGATTTTGTGGTTGAAGAATTTTAAGCTAATTGACTAAGACCTAAATGAGCAGCCAAAATATAAATTAGTTGATCTCTTTAACAGCCTATCTCTTTAAGATTCTAGGCTCTATGGAGAAAACAAACCACAGTGAATTGAATCAGGACCGTTGTGATTTACATATTTATCCCTCTTCAAAGTGTAGCATTTTTATGGTGCCATCATTATTTAGTAATGTAAATCTTAATGATTTAAAGTGAACTTCACAACACAATGCCAAAACAGACAGATATATTAATATTCAAAAATAGTATCTATTACATTTATCAGAACCTGCACCATTTAGCAAACCCCTCCTAGAAGATGTTATCTTGGACACTCAGGTTTACATTATCCAAACTGCTTTCCTCTTTCTTAAAAATATCCAGAAAGTTAAAAATACTTGGCAAAACCTGAATCAATTTCAGTAAGTGATTGGCACTCTTCCTTCCTAAAACCCAGTGTCGCATCATTGCTGCTTAAATTGTAATGAAGGTGTTCCAGAGGTTAATACTTATAATAGCTTAATGCCAAGGTGATAAGAGGCTTGAAAGCAGCAGCACCTGGGAAAACAACTCACCTTTCTGTAAATAATCACTCAAAGTAGCCTTACATTTCTACATACTACCAGGTACAAGGAAGAGACACTAGAGAAAAGATTAGCCCATAAGTGGGATATCTGGCTCACAGTGCTGGGAGGATGCTGCATTCCAGTAAACTCTCTGTGGACCTGGGAAAAACCAGCAGCAAGAGCACATGATGTACTTTATCTCAAGATTTCCTTTCATAAGCTGGGCAACTTCACAGCAGAAATGGGGTGGTCTCTGCTGACCATCTGTTACCTTATTGGGAGAGAATGTCTTGGTCAGGTCATTCAGAACCTACTCCAAGGGAAGAGAAAGAGATGGGATGAACCTAAAGCATTTAAATTAGGTAGCTTCTGTCTCAGAACAGCATTACCAAAGGTCTAGCAGGATTTGGTGATGACACTCTAAGACCCTCTGGGAACCAGTACCATCACATTGGTGCGAATGAGTGATGACTGGTAAGATCTCTCAGGGGAGCACACGGGATGGGAGAGCAGGCACATGGACACCCAGCCATACATCTGATCCAAACAAGGGATAAAACATGGGTCTAGCAGCAATGCTTTAGAAACAGGGTTGATTTTCTTTTGGTCTGGAAGGCTGATCTTAGGGATGTCCTCTTCAAAGATACAAAAAAAAGATCTTCAAAATCTATGTTTGGGCTAGGGTCTGGGAAAAAGTAGCAGATTTTTATACTTGTAAGCACTGGAAGCCTTATCAAATGAAATTCAGCAGCTTCTCAGAGAGGACAGAGCTATCTGGCTGGCCAAGCTAGATGTTTTCTCCTACATGCTATTAAAAAATTCTCTTTTAGTCACTTGTCCATATGGGTGTGCCACAACACCTGTTCTCTGCAGGTGGGCCATAGTTGAGATGAGGTTAACGTCTTTAACTTTTTAACAACTGAAATAGTAGAAGCTGATAGCAGGTGATGATATAGGTTTCCCCCAGGCCCCCAATGATTTTTTCTGGAAAACAGAAGTGCCAAGTAAGATACACAGAACAGAGCCTTGTACCCAATTCCACTTGCTAGGACAGGGACCTAATCCAAAACTGCAACTGCCTATGCTTCTTCCTTAAAAAGTACATTTCTGGCTCATGGAAAGAGCTTTGACTCTAGATCATAACATAAATTTGAACTATGGACTTTCAAATAAAGAAATGTTCATCTTCTGGAAAAGGTGCAATGAAAAAGATTTCTGAACAAATCCAGCCATGCAGTCTCCTCTGTATGCATGGGAAAACTGTCTGCCTCTGTCTCCAGGCAAACTCCCTGCCGACCCTGCTGCTCTCCCTGTGGGGCTCCCAGGCCATGTGCCCACCTCCAGCTCTCCCAGTGCCTCCACTGACTCTGCCCAGCTCTGCTGAGGGCAGGGATAGTTTCCCATCCCACCAGAGCTCTTCAGGGACCAGGGTGTCAGAGCCAAGTAGGGCCAGTTGGCACCTTTGTCCTTGTTGTCTGTTCAGCTACTGTGACACTGAGCCTTGTTCACACCAGGCACACAACCCAAGCAGCCACATGGCCCAGCACAGTGCTATGGCCAGCTGTGCTCCCTTGGGCCTAACAAGGCAACCCAACTCAGCTGAATTGCTTTGTACCCAGTGTGGGCCTTGGCCTCACTTCCTTTTTGATATTCTATAACCAGGTCCAGAGTGGTAAGGTCTCCCCTAAGCCTCCTCTTTTCCAGGTTAAACACCCCCAGCTCCCTCAGCTTCTCCTCACAGGACCTGTGCTCCAGACCCTTCCCCAGCTTTGCTGCCCTTCTCTGGACTCACTCCAGCACCTCAACCTTCCTGAGCTGAGGGGAACAGAACTGGTCACAGAACTTGAGGTGTGACCTCACCAGTGCTGAATACAGGGAGAGAGTCACTGCCCTGCTCCTGCTCGCCACAATATTCCTGATCTAAGCCAGGTGCCATTGGCCTTCTTGTGCACACACTGGCTCATGTTCAGCTGCTGTCAAACAGAACCCCCAGGTCCTTTTCCACCAGACTGCTTTCCAGCCACTCTGCCCTCAGCCTGTAGCACTGCCTGGGGCTGTTGTGAGCCAAGGGCAGGACCTGGTGTTTGGTCTTGTTGAATTTCTTACCATTGGTCTTGGCCCAGTGATTCAGCCTATGCAGATTCCTCTGCAGATAATGGCTGGAGAGATGGTGACTGGAATTACCAATGGTAGTGAGCCTCTCTCCACTGCCCTGCCAGAAATGCTCATATGAGAGGATGAAATGACATTATTATCAAGGAAGACTGCTGTGTATGTACAGGCATAGCTGCATCACCAAGAAGCCTGGGGCAGCTACACTGCTGGGAGACCTAAGTTCATGTCAGGCATTGTTTTTTGGGTATCCCCTCAAGCAATCTGCTGATGGCACATCCCTCATAGCCCTTGAGAACATGCCCACGTTGCCAGTGCAGGACTGGCTCTGCAGCTTGCCCAAACCTGTCAGCTGCACTAGGCTGCTGCAAAACCCAGCAGCACTTCCCTGCCAAGGAGTGTAATCTACCACCTTGAAAGACCTTCCCTTCATATCAGTCCTCTGTTGGCTCAGCTGGTCACTGACTCTTGCCCAGTCCAGCTGAGACGTTTTCTGTACATTCGTGGTTATCAAAATTGGGTCAGCAAAGTTCCAGTTTCAGATCTTCATACAATTGGTGTTGCTGCCTTGTTATAAACTGCTGTCTCTGACTTTGTTAACCTAGACATTAATAAATCAAGTTGTGCTGACCACAATAAAGGGGAGTTAACTAGATGATCTGGTTACCTGATAAAGGCTCATTTGTTCATATTTTTTACAGTACCAAAACCATTATACAAACCTCCACTGTCTTCAGCTGTGAGGTTTTTCCTAACTGAAAAAAAGCACCAAAATGATTCTCTTAGCGCTGTTCAACTTCTACAGTGACCACTTTTTACAAGTGTTAAACCTCCAGTGCAGACAACTTTTTCTACAAGGTCCTCTGTCTGCCGTGCAGATTGAGGACTCATCACCTTGTCTTTGATTCAACTTAGACCAGATATCACTTTCTCTGTTCTTGTAAGGAAATACTGTCACAAAATTGCCCTTAAGCAAAGGCATATAAATATAGTAAAAATGTACCAATGCATATTTGACACCGCCTATCTTTTCATCTCTTTATTTCAACATGGTCTAACAGAAAGTGTCCCCCTCCACAGTGAGGGGGAGTTGGTGATTTTTCAAGTCCCTTCCCACCCAAATCATTCTAGGATTTTATAATTCTTCTTGCCTGCTTAAGTTCTAGGCCTCTCTGGCATTTTTCTATATAGTAAATAATAAAGAACAGTGTTCATCATTATGGTTCTGTGCTGATCTGAGACGATGTGGGGGCTGTAAAACCCTTGCCAAACAGCCTTGTTCCCCTTGAGACACTGCTTTGTGCTGCGGGACCTCCCTCTCTGGCAGCTCTGGGTCAGGGCACAGTGACATGCTGTTGAGCCAGTGCAGAGCTGGGTGACAGGTGGGACCACACGGATATATGGGCAGGGGCTGGTGGGGCTGGGGCTGCCCTTCTCCCTGGACGGGCTGCATGCTGCCGTCCCACGGAGGAACAGCTAATCATTCCCGAAACAGAAAAAACTTGGAAGCGTCGGTCTGGGCAGACAAGAGCTGGAAACGGAGTGGGAGATGCCGTCAGCAGCGCTGTTCTGCCACCTGGTGCTGGAGAGCCGTGCCGGCTGGTCCCCGCGGCCGCCCTCCTGCTTCCCTCCTTCCCTCCCTCCATCCCTCCCTCCCAGCCCTGGCGGGACCTGCCCCGAGCGCCTCTCCTGGCAGCGCAGCCAGCGATCGGGGACACGCGGAATCTCACCACGGAACTGTAAAATCCTTCTTTAACCCTGGATGATTTTTACTACTAATATCATTCCCCTTTGCACAGGGCAGTCCTGGTGAGTAAATTGTATCCTAGAATGTGATAACTACTGGTTACAAGGATGTGACTGCTGCTTACCCATAATTTATAGGCATGTGGTATGATAATATTGGGGTTGTTCTAGACTTTTGATGATCCTTGTGGGTCCCTTCAAACTCAGAAATTCCAACGATATTCCCTGATTCTACTTCCATTTTTACATCTAAATCTAAAAAGTACCAAATATGTGCATTTATGCTCTGATTAGGCGTGTTCTTAACCCCTCCCTCACCTAACATTTCCCTTCTACATTTTAATACGGCGCAGGTGTTTTTGTAAGTTGTAAACAGATGCATGGCTTAGTCTGAAGCACGCATTAAAGACTTGGGTTTTAACTGCTTGGAAATGGATTGTCCCTGAAGATTATCAAAAATGCTCAGCAGAAGGGACTGTATTCCACCTCCAAATAAATGCTGTTGGGAAGTGTAGAAAGACTGTGTCTAAAGACCTTATGCTTTAACTTACTTGGCTGCAGTTTCTTCCCCACGGTTTCCTAATCCTGGAATCACTACCCTTGCTTTGTGGGGTAGTACCTGGGTGCAATGGGCACTTCTAGAGTCTCTGCACCAAGAATGATACTGAGAACCCCAAGTAGATCAGCAGCAAGGCAGTGCTGCTTCCCTACAGCTCAGTGAGCGTATGAAGGGCCTTCAAAAGTGATACATGGAGCAAGCTCGTATTCTGTACAAGTCATGCACAGCTTGCAGGCTGCATATAGGCAAAAGGGTCCGGGGAAAAAAAGGCTAAACATGCCAACCCAGAAATCTGGCCTGCCTGCAGAGCATGAGAATCCTGGCATAGACATTTATCAATATTCATTTGGCCTAATATTCACATCTGGCTACCCTGAGAAGATTCCCCCTTCCCATTTTAATGCCTGCAAGCTTTATAGAGTAAAGGCAAACACTGAGGCCTGACTGACATGTTAATCAACTCTCAGGTAGTCAGATCCTCTGACAATGTAGCTTGAATGATGTTGAAAAGCTGTGTCTTCAGAGGTAGTTAAATACAGATGAGTCCCTTGCTCATGTGGGACAGACCTGCTGGCAATCACACAGACCAGGCAACTGGGAATGTCAAGCAATTCTGGGTATCGTAGAAAAAGCCTATTTTGGTGTCAGGGGTAAATTCCACTTCAAATTTCTATCTTTCTCTGCAGGAAATCAGAACTGACTGATCTAACTCAGAGGTGGGCACAGGCTGACTGCTCACAGAACAAGTTGGCTGGTCTGGGCCAACAGCCTCACTGCTCTCAGTTCCACAGGCAGTATACTCAGCTGCCAACTAACCTACAGAGTGGGAAAAGGGAACAGCTAAACCTTGTATACTGAGTTTCTCTCAGGTTGGCTCATAGAGAGCTAATGAACCATTATCTGTAGAACTTCATAAAGATACATCCATTCATGAAGCTCTTCTCATCAGGATATAACTGTCATTACAGTTCCAGGACTGGACATTTCAGAAATAAAGTTCAGAATGAAGTGAGACTTATTCCTCAGATCTGATGTCCTTTCTGCAGGTCTCAAGCAACAAGGCATCAAAACGTAAAGTTTCTTCTGCTGTGTTTTAACAGAGAAACACAACAGTGCTGTAGATATTTAGAGCATGCACAATACAGCTTCTTTGCTGTAATTTTTAAAGGAAAAATGGAGGTCTGTTCTTAAATGAGAGAAATAAACTGGCACAAAGTGATGGAAAAAGCTCAAGTACTCAACACTTTCTGGCTTTGGTTTTCACAGACAGGTTTGCTCCCACACCTCTGCATGTGCCGGCATGCTCTGGAGAGACACAGCCATCAGAAAGAAAAAATGTTAGGGTCTATCTAAAAACTGGACGTATTCAAGTCCATAGGGTGGTGATCGGACCAGCACAGAGTTGAAGTGGTTGGGCCAAATGATTATGAGATAGTTAAAATATCATAGATGAAACAAACCATGTTTATCATGAGAGGGCTCTGATCACTGGAAAAAGACCTCAACTCTGAATGAAAAGAAGACCCAAGGAACAGGGGCTAGTTTGCTTCCACTGCAGTCCCCAGAGGGATGAAGGTACACTTCCTCTTAGAATTTATTCCTAAATACTTTCAGGACACAGGAATAACCAGCATGGGCTTGTCACAGGTGAATTAGACCTGATCACTTGATAATTCTGCATCTCACTGCTGACAGCAATGCTGATGAGGTGAGGGAGGTGATCTGGGCCTCAGACAATGCCTCCTACTACAGCTTTCCTTAGAAGCTGAGGTGTGTGGGCTGGAAGAAGTCAACAACTTAACAACCAACTGGGGCCAGCAGGCAACAGAGAAAATATCCCAGGGGGACAATACCAAGGGCATAGTGTTCAAACTTCTCCTGCTAGTAAGAGATAATATAAATGAGTGGTCATGCAATACAGCTTGGAGTCTCAGGTTGGATATTAGGAAAAACTTAAGTGGAACAGATTACTCAAAGAGGCTGCATGATCAACATCCTTTTCAGTTTCTTAAGACTTGAGAAGAAAACAGAACATAGCTGATCTAGTCTAAGTATTGCCCATAGCCTTATACCACACTTAAGATGAGCCTTTAGGGTCCTTCCACCAACACAGCTATGAATTGGTGTGACAGACCTCATTCCTGTCAGTAAAAAATATTGGTATTTCAAACAAACTGCCTTTAGTAAGCAAAAACACACACATTGATTTATTGCAGTTTGATGACTGTTATGGGTCCCTACCAAACTGAGATATTCTATGATTCTTTCCCTGCTTAGCTTCATTCCCAAGTCTCTCTGGGAAGCTTTGTACTTCCAGAACACGCATCTGTTGTATATATGAGAACCTGTGACTTGTTCTCAGCCCAGCCAGTTAACCGTGTAATTCTGCCCCCAAGCCCACTGAAGGCACCTTTTTCTCCTCCTCTATATACTTTCATCACAGAGATAGACATGGCAAAACTTACTATAGGGAAGTTTTTATCAGCAAATCCTTTCTAGTGCCACAACCATGAAACAGTACCTGCGATGACATACTAGGTTCTCTGCTTAGAAATATACCTTCAAAATAAAATCAGTTCCAGGTTGAAGGATTCTACATATTTGGAATTTTGATTCAGAAAAATATTCATGTAATTTAGATTTTAAGGCTGCTACCCTCAGTCTGAGGAATTCTAATTATTAAGAGCAAAAGCATTTGGCAGAGGAACAGAGGTATCAGAACATCTATCCATAATTCTATTGTGTCCAACAAAACAAACAACTTCCATCTCCAAATAGATCAAGTGATGCCCTTTATTTTTCCCCTCTGCCAATTGCCAATTAAAGAATTGCATTTAGGATTTGCTGATATTCCACACAACAGCTGCTGGTAAATTTCTGGCTGACTGTACAGACCAGCTTCTTGGAAGGCCAACGTGCTGTACAAGTGTGGCAGAAATGGAACAGGCAGCCAGGATTAAATCACAGTTAAAGGGGGAGGGGAGAGGAATGCCGGCACTACAGCCTTGTGAGGAATTACTGGTCACATTAGTTCTCCAAATCTATGCCTGGCCTAATTAAGCTGCATTTTCACCGTAAAGCAGGCAAAGTGCCAGTCATGGTGAAGTGAAACCAGCTTTCCAGTAACTGCCAAAAGGAGCTCAAAAGCATGTTCATGTTTAAAACAGAAGCCTTCAAGAATAAGGGTTCTTTAGGAGCTATGTTTGAACAGGGCTTGAACTAATATTAAAATACAGTTCTTAAGATAGCAACATAAAAGGTGCTATGGGGTTTTTATTAGGTGTGGAGTTTGTTTGCTTTTTTTTTCAATTTGCATCCTCTGATTTCATATTCATGTCAAGTATCACTATTTCCTTTTGAAGTCACTACAATCTGTACAGACCATCCTGGTTTTTCCCTCCCTGTTTGAGGGCAGGCCAAGGGATTTGAGTTTAGCACAAGGCATTTGCAGTCTGGGGCAAACACAAGTAATGTAGGAGCCTGATTCAGAGCAGTATAGCCAGACTCCTTAGATCAGTTTGTGTGTGTACCCTGGATCAACAATGCATCTGTGCTAAGACAGCAGAATATGTTTTTATTTTTTTAGTCAAGATTTGCTAGCCAACTACAAAGACCATATTAGTTCTTAAGGAATTAGAAGCTCAGGCCACATGCCAATAAACAAATCCAGTGGAAGCTGAAGCACGAGCAGTCACCCTCACTGCCATCCAAACACACATCTCAACGCAGGGTTTCCAGCTAACAGGCAGTCCACAGAAGCAGTACTACAAGGTCTTCGAGGAATCAAAAAATAGCTCATCCTACACATCACCTTTCAAGCATAGTGCACAAGCTCTGACAACTGCTTAACTCCTCCTCCCCTCCCCCTTATAATTACTTAAATGGCAGGGATTCAACTGCCACAGGAACCCACTGATCAGATTCAATGGCAACTCTTCCAGGTCAGACTTGGGAACAACGGATGAATTGCTTCCTGTGCCAGTCCCTATGCAACAGCAGAACGAGTTTATGGGCTAGAAACTGAGAAAACCTTGTTAATTTGTATCTTAAGCCAAATATCAAACACACCCTCTTCCAAAACTTCTCTTGTCTTTGCATTCTTAGTAAGCATAACATGCAAAACTACTAACAGAGAGACACAGTAAACACAAAAAAAACCATAGTGCAAAATATCCCACTTCTTAGAAGAAAATTTGAAAAAAACCAAAAATGTCAACTGTTCCACTGTAGATGTTGGTTTGCAGGCTAGGAGACATTCTGATCACCACTCCTAAAAAGAAATCAACATTTTTCTTTTTCAAAAGATGTTACACCAACATTTCATTTTTGTGAGGCAATTTTTTTCAGCAATTGAGCAATAGGCCACAGTGTGAGAAGCAGCAAAAGCATTTTATTTGCTGTGTAATTAGTGTCATTAGAAATATGATTGGTAAAAAAAACACGCGAGTCCACACAGAAAGGAAAGCTTAATAAAACCCAAAGACAACTGGAAAGGTGGTGGTGGTGGTAGAGACTTAGCAGAGAAAACTTTTTTTTAAGTCTTCCAAGGTTATGGACAGCAACAACTCTTTTTGGCCATCAGAGACAGTAAGAAATCTTCATACTACTTTGCATCAGAGTGTCCTCCTCCACCCTTGTTGGACTGCTAGCTTCAAATCACTTAAAACACACTGTGGAGTGTGAGAAGGGAACTAAACACAACATCAGGATCTCTTTGCATGAGGTAATGCTTTCATGCAACTGTTCTGCACATGCAAAGGCATAAAACTTACTGAGCAAACACCATCTTCTCAAAAATCACCTCAAGTCATAACAACACTTCACTTTAATTCCTGTATTTTCCAAAAGGTGGTAGAAGTACTGCATTTTTTTAAACAATAACATGCTTATCCTCCTTCAAAGAGAAAATATCTTTAATCTTTAAAACAGAACGATTTCTTTTCTCTGACACTGAAATGACGAGACAGTCTTAATTCATGAAAGTAACAATTGTGTTTCTGAAGCAACAAGTTGCCATAATGATTATTTGTAAACATTATACCCACAACAGTAAGTACATTAAAATCCCACACTTCCACCTTAAAATAAACCACAAAGATTTGACATGAAATACATAAAAAGTTTATTATGTATGTACCCCATCTTCTTATCTGGAGGAGAAAATCTGAGGCAACAGTTTGGTGCAGTATAGAGAAGCAAAGCAATATACAGTAGCTGCACACAGCTTGATTGGTTTCAGACCACAACTAAATACTCTTACTATGACTGTTAGTACAGAAATGTTCTGTAATTAGAAAAAATGAGAAGTATTACTCTCATGCTGTACAGTCTTATGTTTCTTGGTTAGAGAAGAACAACCGATTGAGTTTGAATCTTTCGTGCCTGAACCTTGCACACCAACTTGTTTGGCTGTTGCCTCTGGAATGTTCAGCACAAAGGTTAAGCTCCAGACATAATTTAAGTGCTTTTCATGTGCAAACTGTTACTTGCTAAAGCTTTCAAAGTACATTTAATTACAGATATGAACACCCTGTAAAGATATGAGGATATGACAGCAGACCCAGAGGCCAATACAGATTTTTTAAGAGAAATGCTATGTTCCACTGCAGTAGTTCTAGTCCCTGATTAGGTCCTTCCAAAGAGGGGGCATATTTCAATTGTAGGAGATAGACCACTCTTTAACAGAAGCATCATGGGATGTTGTTACCAGAGTATGTTCATCCAA
Organism: Toxostoma redivivum; assembly: GCA_013397375.1. Taxonomy (NCBI): domain Eukaryota; kingdom Metazoa; phylum Chordata; class Aves; order Passeriformes; family Mimidae; genus Toxostoma; species Toxostoma redivivum. The sequence goes on from VXBI01010647.1 coordinate 493,195, forward strand.
CCACGCCAAGCCGCTTACATGATGTAGTCTGTGAGCATCTGTATCGCAGTACAAAGCAACAGAAAAGAATTAGAAAGGCTGGGTTGACAAGGTAACTTCAGCACATTCCAAATATGGTTTTTAGCTGCATTAAATACTAGCACTGGATTTTTAAAGTAACTACAAAAATAACAGAAGAATTCCAGCTGGTGTGGCTAGATAAGAGATTAATAAAAAGGCTAAATTACTTTGGGAACATTCAAAGCCTGCTTACTTACCATTAATCTACAAAACAGTGCTGGATTTCAAGAACTACTAGCAACTTTCAATAGTAATATGTTTAAGAAAACATACCTGGTATCTTGACTCTGGTCTCTGGATCACTCACAGTCCAAACATATACCATCATATCCATGCCTCCAGAAGCGAAGTGTTCATTGTCTGGTGACCATGCAATACAAACAACCTTTGCATGGTGTCCGTAAAAGACATTATGTTCCTATTTGAAAATTAGAGAGACAAGGGTTATTCCAGTACTTAAAGCTACTTCAGGAAATCATCAGCTTTCAACGTGCAGCATCAGAATAAGCTATTGCAAGACTCCAGACAATGTACATCTCAGGTGCAGATGGATGCACTACAGAAGGCAAGTGGTGGCTTCATTTTATGTGATTTATTTAAATACTTAGTAGGCCAATAAAACACAAACCCCTTTTGTAAAAAAAAGCCACTACAATATTTTTCTATGAAAGCTTGATGTGTTAAGTGCATATGCAATTTAGAGGCTTCTAAAATAATCCCACAGATGTTTCTCAAGACAAAATTATTTCAAAATTATTTTTACTTAGAAAATGAAATGCTTTTTGCGAAAAGCCATCCTGTATTTTTACTTCAGTGCTGTTTTAGTCAAAGTTTAAGGAGTTTACAGGTTGATACACATTGACTGCTTGGGCTGAAAAGTAGAAATTGCCCATTTTTTGGTTTTTGGTTAAAAGACAGGAGACTGGCAGATAAAGCAAGATTCCCTTGTCCTAGCATATCCCTTTCACAGCTTAGTCCTTACCATGGAACTATGTGCCAGAGCCAGCAGAACTGTATTGTCAAGTCTGCTTTATTTACTTCATTGAATTTTACTGTACTACATGATTCTTATGAAACTGAGCCTACATTCTTTTCCATTTTACAAAAATGCACACAGGTTCTCTAATAGACAAGGCATGTATTTTGTTATTTCCTTTAAAAAACCCAAATGAACTTTCTGTATTTAACTAAGGCTAGTCTGTGAAAATTCAGCTCCTTCCCTGTTTTAACTATGCACTTGTTATCAGATGGGTTTCAACGTTTTCTGCGTAGCTGACCTATGCTGCACATTTCCTCACCTATTCTTATGGTCTGGAGGGTTCACATAAGCTGCTGTAAATGCCAGTACTAGCACAAAATAGCAGGTAAACAAGCCACAGAAACATCAAATTTACATCAACGATTAACAGTGATCAAGGCTCAGCAGCTTCACTACATGTGTAGTATGTAGGCTTTACAATGTCCTTCACTACCTCAGATTTAGACACAAGCTGTCAATTTGTTTTCAAACAAAGATAACTTGTTAAAACAATTCTTACCGCATAGCCATCAGCAACACTAAAGACAGTGACAACTTTGTTTGCATCACAGACTGCAAGAAAGGCACCATCGTGAGAATATGCCAGGTCAGTAACAGGACCTTTAGCTTCCAAAGTCTTGCCATCACTTTTCAAAGAGGTTCCTTGGATTGAATACAAATGGACATTCCCATCCTGCAAATTAATAGCAAAGAAGGAGAAAAGGTAAAAAAATAATTTTACAATAGAAAGAGGAGTTTCTGAAACTTTTTGCATTAATTCTGTCTGATAGTGCTTATGTTAGGAAAAGGTTTAGATAACCTGTCATTTATGCTGGCTACAACCCACCAAGTGTGGAAATAAACCCATTTTCTAGAATTTGCCAACTCCAAGAACACACTGGGTAAAAACAATTTGGCAATTTCAAAACAGCAAATACAGGAATTCAATTCCAAAAGGAGCGAAATAGACTTTAGGTCATAATTGTGGCAGAACCTGGGGAATGAAAGCCCAGGAACACCAAATACACACAGCTTGCTTTAACAACACTGATGTTGTTACAAACTGTCACCTACCATTTCTCAACACAACACACCTACTATTATTAAATGCTTCTGTTACTTGCTCCAGTGTTCTAAGTAGAACAGTTTTAGGAAATGCAACCTTACCGCTCCTCCAACTGCTGCTGTACTTCCTGTGGGGTGAATGGCTACAGCTTCTGGCTCATAGCCAAGATCATCAATTGCAAAACATTTTTTCTTATCTTTCATCAAGACAATCTGTAAGTAAAAAAAAAAACGAGAAACTAAGACCCTTCTTCAAAGTATCTACTATAAAACTATTACTAAACCACATTGCTTAGTCATAAATACAAACCCCCTCTGGTAGCTCAGAAGTTTATTGTATTCTCATCTTAAGGGAACAGTTTCATTCTTTAAAAAAAAATTGAAGAAATGCCTACATGTGGTGACTAATCTGCTGTACTGCAGTACTCATGTGTTCTAAATTTCATGGTGCAAGGCACTCTCCATTGCCTTCAGCTTTGCTTCACTTGGTTTGAACATGAAATAAACATGGACAAACCAGTATTTTCAGAAATGCATACTCCCTTCCTGGTTCATTGTTCAAGGGAGGGAGGCAGGACCAAATTAGTACCAAGTTAATGGTGCAGTGTTAAACTTTAAAGGCTATTTCCTATCCAGTTGTATGCTATGGTTAACTAGGATTGACTCACATGAAAATAGGTCTGGACAACACTATCAAATGTCCTAAACACAAAACCAGCACCCATGAAGAAAGCATAAATCATTATTAGTTAATAGTGTTTTAATACAAAAGAGCCTTGGTGCAATGTCTCTGGTTTTCTGTGATCTGCATACTAGTGCCAAGCAAGCTAGAGCTGCTTTTTCTGTACAACAGCACTAGCTAATTGGATAGTTGGATTAATTGCAAAAAAAGAAAATGCAGGAGAAAGACATCCTTTTGCCAAAATCGTGTCACTGAACAGATCTGGCAAGAGCATGATTCTGAGGTTTAACCTTTCAGCACAAAGCTGTATTGATAACAAATATAGAGGCATCCACACAAGGGGCTTTCTGAAATGTAAATCTATACATAAATGTGAAATTGGTACAAGATGCAAAAAGATATGGCTCAAGTATCCTGCTGAATTATGTTCCCTATAGGTCTTGTTAGGAAATTCTGCAGATGCGCAAGGTAATTCCACACTAAATAAATAAATGTTACCATACACGGCATTATTAACACAGCAATAGTTAATAATCCACATGTTAATACTTACTTGTCCAATGCATAAAACTACAGTATAACCACCAGGACCCACAGCTAAACATTTTGGCTGAACATCCATTTTCACAGCATCCTGGCCACTGGAAGAGCAGGTGCCAAAGTGGAGAAGCAGGAAGGACAAAGCAGGAAGAAGTTATTCCATGTCTACAATTATATTAAATTGCCCATTCAAATAATCACCCACTAATCATCAAGAACATGCGTAACTTAAATTCTTATCTTTTAATCTCAAAGTTTCCTAGTTTTACTATCTTGATCGGGTAGTACACCTTTGAAATGAAAGTCAATGTTAAAAATTAAACTGTAGTGTAGTAAACTACCTAGATTATCTTAACAAGATTCCTTAAATTCTGGTTTCCATGAAGAAACAGCTATGTCCCACTCCTCCTAACCACATTTACCTCCACTATCCCTGGGTATTTAGGAATCACAAAACAGACACCCTTCCTACATCCCCTAAGTCACCCAATACAAGAAAGCTCTCTATCTAACCCATGGAAGGGATGAAACAAATTGAAAAGCCTGGGATCATTTCTCCTTAGAAAAAAAAGCACAAGGTTGCTACAGTTTCTATGGTAACATAAATAAACTCCAGCATTTATATTTACCGTATAAAGTCAACAACACTCTTGCTGTAAAACAATTATACTGTAATAAAAGGCAACATTTTAACTAACCTGTAATCTCTCTTGCTAAGGTTGGTATAGCGTACAGTGTCATCCATACTGCAGGTGACCAGCTGGTCCATTTCATCCACTGCCATTCTAGAAACTTGATTTGTGTGGCCTTTCCCAGAAAAGCCATCATTCTCTCCAGTTTCAGAATCCCAATAATGTGCATAATAGAATTAAGGAACACTTGAAGATACTGGTACAGTCCGATTCCACACCATAAAAAGTGGATAAATAATTGAGAGAACATAAATAATAAATAATCAAGAGAACAGCTAAAGTTAGAAGGGACCTCTTGAGATTTAGTCCAACCTGCTGCTCAAATTGGTGTCAGCTACAACAGGCTGCAGGGCTCTGCAAGGTTTTGAGTATCTCTAAGGATGGAGATTCTACAAGCTCCATGGGCAACCTCATAATATTTATTAAATGAAATTGATGTTCTGTAGTGAGCTAAAGGACCTATCACAAATGGTAGCAAGTACTGAAATAATTAGCATTAAGTCTGAGACTAGAAAATACTTTTTAAAGAATTTTAGTTAGAAGCCCTTGCAACATCATGATGTTATATGGTAACATCAGTGTGAACTACTCACACTGTATTACAGGTCTGAAAAGAAACGGGACCTATATTTGTAAGAGTTTATACCAACATGACACCATTTCAAAAGCAGGATTAGGGACTGTAGTTGTAACTACACACTTCAGAATGCTGGAAATGTAACTTTCTGCATATTCTGACATAAGTGGAAAATAGGCGTTGCTGTTTCTTGCTGTTACAAGAGGCTAATTTACTTGCTCCTCCATACTATCATCCTACCTAAGTTACCTATCATCTAAGTTACCTATCATGAAGAAGCACCAACTGTAAATTAAGAGCTGGCTTATATTTAGCAGGAAAGTGTGAAGGCAGCTACTAAAACAGGTATTTTAGGGGAAGGCAAAATAAACTTTAGACAAAATATCCAAAGTGTCCAATAAATTTTATCTTTGGCAAAGCTTTTACTTTTCCATCTCTCCTAATGAGCTCTCTCAGACTATAAGACTAGAACAAGTATCACTATCATTCAAAGGATATTAATATGACCATCATTACTTCCAGAGTAAATATAGGACTTTCCACCATTTTTGTGCACCGTAAGACACTGAATCGACTTACTATGACCCTGTGAATAGAACATAAATAATTATTGATGAACAATTTTTAACACATACATACACCTATTTGAGAAGAGTGATAGGTTATTCAGAAAATAACGTACTATTCACAAGCACTAAGAGTCACCCAGTATAAAAACCACTATTTTTTCAGTGCAGTCATTTAACTGTTACGGCACTGCTACTGCTATGTCCTTGATGATAAACAATAAACACTATTGATGTCCTTATTAGCCTGATGAGCCAAAATACTTTCATAACCTTTTCTCCACTGCTTTTCAGGCACTTTATGGTTCAGGAAAGAGGACTAAATACAGCCATGTACCCACACCAACTTCCAGAATTATAGCAAAAAATCTGGGACATTGTTTCTAGTTCATGTAAAAATATAAGTTCCCGTGAGACAGTCTGGTGTCAGCAAACTCTTTAAATCCTAAAATTAAAGTTTGATTTCATGGTAACCCTAGTCACCTTGTCCACAATACACTAGTTCTGGGAGAATGAGACATCACTGGTAGTTTTCTATCTATGTTGTATTTCTTATCTCAAGAATGCTTAAAAGTTGCAACAAAAGGTAAGTTGATAACAGTAATTAAAATTAAACACTCAGTCTGGGTATTTGCACAAAACACAGTCTCACACACGTAAATAATAACTTATTGATTCATATGACTTCAAGAAACAGTCACACATAGCTCATTTGACAATGCTAATTTAACAAAGCTATTTTTCAATAGCTACTATTCCATCTTGACAACTTCAGTCACTGAGTCATTTATTGCAGAAACTCATGCAGTAACAGAACTTTAACCTACCTTTATGACACGCAAAGGTTTATTTGGATTGTTCTTGTCCAAATAATTGATATAACCAGACAGGGAGATAGTCAGTAAATGGTCTTTCTGCCACAAGCAACCCAGCTGCTGATCCAACACATTTGATCCCATGTTAAAAGTATTTACAATAGAATTAGCACCGACATCCCAGATTTTAGCAGTTTTATCTCCAGAAGCAGAAAGCAACTGACTGCTATCAGGGCTCCAACTAATCTGTAAAAACAAATGTCACCACAAGACAGTAAATGTATTAATCCAAGACTCTGCAGTTCATTAACTGGGTAATGAAACACTACGGATCATTTGCACAAATGAAGTGATACTTACAGCATAAATACCTCCATCATGTGCTTTGCCTCCACCAAGAGCACACACTTTCTCTCCAGTCTTCCCATCATAGACAAAAATCTTAAAAGAGCACACAGACATATAACTTAAAGGGAAAAGCAGTAATGGAAAAAATCCCAAGATAGTGTCTGATACTTTGATACTCTAGACTCCTTTCTAAGGAGAGGCACAAGCATTGAATAATTAAGACTAAACGACTGAGATGAAAATTGTAAATAACCACAGCAAGTCCCCTGTACTTTGGATCTGTCGGGGTACCTTTTGTGTTTTGCTGCCCCAAGATGTATGAAAGGTCTTATTTTCTCAGTCCGTGTTCGTAGAATAAAACACAAGCTTAAGTGGTCCAGTCCCAAGGTTGTATATTCGCTGTTATCTAAAACATTCCTTGTCTGCCCGACAGAGGTTTGCCCTGCACCGCAGCCATGGGCATCTCTCTTGCCTCTCTGGGCAGTGCTATCTTTTATACCCAAAATTACGTCTCTAATGTTTACAATTATTCCCCAATAACTATAATCTACGTTAGACAGTTAGCTTCTACTTTAACCAATCCTAAAATGCCAACTCTATAACAGAAATGGAGAGCAAGAAGAAGAGGAAGGAGGTTCAGACACACCCAATTTCCTCCATCTTGTCCCCTAAAACCTCTTTATCTAAAAGCCTAAAATCTACATTTACTCTCTCTATACTAACACTACTTAAACCTTAGTAACTTTCTACTTCTCAAACAAAGGTGGTAACTTGTTCCATGGTTCATAATCAAATCCACAGGTGTTCTGAACATCATGCCAGGATTTCTAAGCCTCCTGACTGGAGTTTAAACTGCTCAGGGTAATAGAAGGATTACACTGGTTTCCCACATGGATACAGATATTTGAAATTCTGGAAAATGTTACAGTTTTGAATCCTGCTGTGATGGCATCTGCTTAGCACTGTCATGGGAGTCTGCTCTCTGAAAAGGACAAGCTACTTATGGTAAAAGAGTCATTGTCAACATGCCCATATCAGTAGGGAGTACACATGGAGCCAGGTTGCTATCTATGAATTCACTATTTCAGCTAGACCACTCAAGATCCTAACATACATATTCCAAAAGTCCAACACGTTCCTGCCAAAATAACCTGTAAGAGAATGCTAGGGAGATGGAATGGGGAAAAAACGTGAGTAAGAATAGTCTGGTTAATACCACATATCAATTACTAGAGGTTTACAGGAAGACACTTAAAAGTTTAAGCTTGAGGCATAAAAAAGATGCAACATGGGTTTTCCAATACTAATCCTATTCCCAAAATAGGAGAAACACAAGAAAACCTTCTCATGCTAAAATCAGTATTAAAAGAGTTCCTTGTTTTTTACCTGCCCATCTGCACTAGCTGTAGCAAACCTGTTCCCATCAGGAGAAAACCTCACACAGTTCACAAACCGTGTATGGTCCTGTAGAAAAAAGTAAGAATCAGCAAACAAAAAAAGAACAGACCATTTCATATAGGAGACATTCTAGTAACAATGAAGTTCTCTTATATGTGAACCATAAATTAGCTGTGTAGGAGATGCCTGCTATAGAGAGTTGCTATGAGGCAAGTTTAGTCTCTATCTGAAGAGAATCATGGGGACCAACAACAGTCCAGGGAAGACACTGTGGCATCATTACTGATGTAGTTAAAACAACTCAGTGCATATCAAGAGAATGATTTCCCAGTTTCAGAGATAAGTAGTAAAAAAAAATTCAGATGCAGCCTACATGCAAACACAAGATTTTTTCCCCAGTGGTCATTGACTTCTTCTGCAACATTCTCCGGATTTCAAGTCTTGCTTCATTGCGCAGTGAGTTTTAGACACACAAGGGTATTTTATCCTTCTTATTGCAAAAAAAAAAAAAAAAAGCACAGGCATAAGGAATAAGTTACTATTTTACTGAAATTCCATTTCTGGGAGACTGCATTAGTGGTAGTTCTGTGAAGTAATGAGGCAAGACTGATGTATGCTCCCCAAATAGACTATTTACAAGTAGGAGACTATTCAAACCATGCAAACTAGAAAACACACGTTAAATAGGGAAGCACCACAATGAGGCCAAAGCTCCCATGCAGAGAGATTTGAAAGCCTATTTTTAGTATTATGGAAGGCAAGTTCTAACCTACTTTCTTCAATTATACATTTTTTCCCCCCATCAATACTTAGGCTCTAATCTAAACCACATAACAGCCCATATCAGAATCCCATATATCAACCCAAATATCACTTTAAAAGGAAGACTGCATCATGTACCAGTCTAAGCAACACTGGTAAGCAATTTGGACTTCAGAGTTCCAAAAGAACCAGCTTAGCAAAATGCAAGTATCAGCTTAAGTTCAGAAATATATTAGGCAACTACATCATTTCATTGGATTGCAGAGCTCAAAACAATTCCTTTTCTAGAACTGGAATGGAATCCTTACTAAAGTCAGGCTCACGTGTAAGAAAATAAAATGCCTACTACACTGTTTTTAAAACTAAAATACAAACTGAACATTTTGAATCTACTACTGCAATAACATCCAGTATCTTTGCAAAAGTTTTTTCAAGGCAAGAGATCTGCCATAAAAACAGCCACAGAAGCTTGCGGCTTTTTATTTTCTTTGTCCTTACACAACAACTAATACCTTCACAGTGGTAGTTCCAGCTTCTGTTTCATTTAAGAGATTGTAACAAGTTAAATAAGAAACAAAGTTAAAATGAACATAGAAACAGAAAACTGACCACACAAGTGATATACTCATTCCATGAAGTAGAAATCAAGTTACGCTTTCAACATCTACACTCACCCTTTCTAAGCGGCCCTGGGATTTCAGATTTGAGCACTCTTTATCAGATTGGAATATTCCATTAAAATCACCATATTTCTTGAATCATGCACCTTGGAAAGCTTTAAAAAATTCTACACATATCTGAACTGGGAAACAGAGCTATGAAAGCATCAATAGAGCCAATAAAACAGCCTACTTCCTGCCTTCCATTGTTTAGTGAGAATGAAAAAAGAAAATTGGAAAAAGTGTTTCAAGTTCTCTTTTTAACCAATCATTTATTTTGGTTTTCTTGACCTGATATAAGTGTTTGGTTATACATGGTTTTAAGAAAGCCACTTCACACCAGCTATGCTTCAAAAGGGGGAACTGAGAACTTCTGTTAGAACAGCTAGTTGTGACAAGAACTGCAAGCTTGTTGGAAACAGCACAGTTTAACAGAGCCACATCTAAACTTCAACTCACGCTTAGTGTAAACTTGAACTTGAACGGCGGTCCCTCAAAGAAAGCAGCACAGTTGTCATCACTGCCAGTTGCCAGACGATATGGTCTCGTTTGTTTAATGTCCACGCTATTGATCACTTTATTGTGCCCAGTAATCTCACCAACAGAGGAGCCACTATCCCACAGGAACACTGCTCCAAATCTAGTTAGAAAAGCACACAATAACTACAATTCATAAAAGTTACACGTAGATTAACTCCTTGAACATCTGCAAACTGCAGACTTGAGTGCACTCAAAGAAAAGAAATTAGGTCATCTCATTAATCTCATACAAGCGCATCATAGCTCCCTGAAGGCTATTTGAGATCTTGCTGGTGGGAGATTCTAATCTTCAATAGGAGACTTTTACTGAAGGGGACAAACAATCAGATTTTGCATATAAAGCTTCTAAAATTCAGATATCCAATCCTAACTAAGACTATTGGTTTATAAAAGAAAGCAGTAAATTACTCCATCTGTCTAGCCACAACACAGACTGCAGAAAGCTAGGATAACAATGACATTGGATCACAGTTATCTGACTGTTTAGCCTAGATTGGGTACCATCACTTTTACAAATATTATTACTTAAAGGTTTAAGGAAGAAGAGTTTTTAAAGCATTTTGACAGTCCTTAGTCCAAATTACCTTAAAAAACCCCCCCCAGTATAAACAATACTGAGGCACTAAACTGTCAGAGCTTTGCTATTTTAAAAAGGCCTTCTTTAGAATCCCTTCAAGAATATTCTAGACTGAAAGTGCATCCACCTAACAGGAAGCTGGCCAAGTTTTTGAAGGAGAGCAAATTCACATTGTATCTACCCGGGGGCAGAGGGAACAATGGAGGATAAAGAGTCTCTTTCAAGGATTACAGTACATGCCGGATTAAAAAATGGTGCAGAGGACTAGGGAACAGCACTACACGATGCTTTTCAGCTGTTCAGGTGTAAGACTACCTGGTCTGGACTCTGCTTTAAAAGTTATGACAGTCTTTGAACATCAAATGGAGGACACAAACCTAAATGGGCATCTCATTTAATCAGGTAAAGGACAACTGCTTGTTGTCCCTTCATAAAACTACCATAATAAACCTAAAATATAGACATATTGCCAAAGGACAAAATTCAGATAGACTTTTTTTTTAAACTCTTATTCAATTGAATATGACCATGAGTTCAATGAAGGAAGAGGAGAAACATCTTGTTTTCCACTTCCTACCCTATCAGAATTTGACAAAAAAAATCCACCAAACAGCTATATTTGAATGAAATACCCACCTACCTCTAAGAAACAAGTTCCATACAATTTTTAAACTAAGCAATTGTAACAGAACTGTATTTTCTAACTAATTTACAGCTGTCAAACACCATATAGAAAATTTTGCTGCAGAACATTCTTAAAGTCAAGACAGGGAAAAAGCAATGCCTCTTCACTGAAGAATTAAAAGCTTTCTGCAAGGAACTCGTTTTGTTAGAATGTAGAAGCTTACAGCAAACACATGTATATAGGTATAACCATACCCACACACAAACAAACACAAAAGAATTACTCACTTTTCCCTTCCTTCTCCAACCACAGCAATCCTCTTGCTGTCTTCAGTCCATGCAAGGTCCTTTATTTTTCCTGCAAATGGCTGATACTCATACTTCAGTAGGTGTTCCTTCTGTGTAGTATCCCAGATTCTCAGCTTTCCAGAGACATCTGCCATAATAAAATATAATATAACTATTGTTCCAGCAAGACTCAGTCACATGACTCATCAATCTGCCAGAGTACAGATTTTCAGCTACACTGAAGACTTGTACTAGGGACCTACTACCTTACCCTATTACAACTACTACAAATCCCTTTATTTAGGAATGCTGAAGACTATATCCATTTCAGTAAATTAGGTTTTTAACCAGATATTACAATCCAAGACATGCAGCACCAAATACAACAGACTGGGAAAATGTTTGCAGACAAGTGAAAAAAACCGCACAGTAAGAGAGTGGGAACTTTAATATTATCAGCTGGTACGTGTTAAGTATCTGTTACACAAAGAACAAGCCAGCCCAGGCCCCCTGCCCAGCAGCTACAAGACAGCTCACTGACCCTTCACTGGGAAATAAGCCACCCTACACCTACAAGAAGGGAGCAGTCCAGTGGACAGAGGTTGATGCACTACAACTTGTACCCTCAAAGAAGACCTGCTTTGCATACAAATCCCAGGCATACGTAGATGTACAATGAGATTTCTGTCCACAGAACTCAATTCATGCATGTCACTGTACTTTTTCCATACAGAAGCATATACACACTTAATAGTGGGGATGCCTGCACTATCTGGAATACTAGACAGGAATGCAACAGAATATTCAGGAACAGTAATGTCAAAAGCAGCAGACATGGCACAAGCAGTTAACAATTTAAGACTTAAGATAATGAAAGCTCCCTGGCTCACAGTTTCCACTGAGTATTGTAAAACCCAAGTGCTATTCAGAGCAATTACTGTGGTGCAGGATTGTAACCAGAGGAATTGTTCTATATATACAGACAAATTTACACATCTCTAATGAAACCCACACAGCAAAGTCTGTGTGTATTGTACCCTTCAAAAAAGCCACTGTTCTAGAATAAACCACGTGCTAAAATATGCATCTTTCACCTCAGCAGAATGCTTAAATTCTGTTCACCATTTACTGGTCCATCTTTACAATTCAATTTAAACACACAGCCGTGCTGCACCTTTGGGACCTGGTCATAGACAGATCCTCTTCACTTCTTCTAAAAGGACAGATCCAGAATTTTACAGAGAGAATTTGTTATTGAAGCAGAATTTTAAAGCAGACTTTACAACCTAATTGTTTTCTCCAACTATTAACAGCTAAGACACATAGCTTTAACTTTGCAGTATCTCCCATTACTACATCTGCTATGACTGCAAGAGAAATCACCATAAAAGCCAAAAGCATATTGCCAAAGGTCTGTCTCATGATGCACATGAAGTATTAATGTAGGCTGCACGGCTAATGCAGATTTATAGACAGAGAAATGAATCTTACATGTTATACTTAGAAACAGCTTAAACAGCCTGGTCATCTGTCTTCAGACCCCATGCTCAGCAGTATCACAAAACTATTTATAAATGACATACAGAAGACACTTTTTAAGGGAAATACTGCAACCTAAACTCTTCCACTTGGGTATGATAAAAATTCTGAGAAAAATCAACCAAATATTTCCCTAGCACAGTATCAATTACTGCTCTTTTACAAAGGACCAGACATCTAAAAGACTACAAGAAAAAATTACATAGTTATTCTGAGTATTAAGTGCTGCACAAACCTAGAGCACCAAGTTTGTAGAATACAGAATGTAAACTGGATTTTAAAAGGGTATTCAATTTGACACATGGTCCACACACAAGACTGAGCCAAGAAAATCCTGGCTGTGGTCCCTTTCAGACAAGAACGTGAGAAAAAGGAGAAGAAAAGAAAAAAAAGCTCTGCTATCCTGCTATCAGTGTTCTTAAAGGTTCGCTGGTATTCAAAAAATACTTACTCTAATACAGCTTTCTGATATGAAGGAAACCAAGAAGGACAGGACATTTTACACTTAAAAAACACAGCTCTCTTGAAATTGCTGAAAGAAATTCCCATTCTACTAAGACCTTTGCAGGAATCTATGCTTTCTAAGGGTCTCATATTTAGAATGCTTTATTTTTAGATATATTACCTAGGAAATCTATCTATCTATTTGGGTACATTACTTGCTTTTGAAGCACTTCTAATTAATAATGGCAAGCATTTTTTAAGAATCTATATATCAGCTGCAAATCTTTGTAAGAAATACAAGTAACAGTATTGTATTTATCAATATTCTTCACTGTATACCAGTCCTCCTGAAAAAAACACCAATTATTTGATGCAAGCTTCTATTAAAAAGGTTTGTTTAGTTCTTTATTAGTCAAAACCTGCTACAATACAGGAAATTCAGGCTGTAAAAATTCATGTTACATATCCTCAGAGTATTGATTCACATGCATTATATGGAAATTGAGACTCAGACTCTTGCCCTGCTAACTTGCTGAAGAAAGCTTTCTTAGTTCAGGTAAAAAAGTACCAAAAGTCATAAATGTTGCCAAGTTTGGTCAGAAAGAAAGGAAAAGAAAGGAGTACATAATGTTTGAGAATTCCTCCCATGCCCATAAATTATCAAAGTTTATTATTAACATCACAAACTATAGTCCTGCATTTCAGAAATAACTTTTTACACTGATGCATTTACACAAGTCTTCATCACACTAAGTATTTAGGGTTCATTTCCAGGTTCTTTCCTTATTGAAATAATACATCTTAAAAAGACAAGAATGCCACTAAGCTCACTGCCCGAGACAGAGTTTAATGGAACAAGGACAGAAACCATTCCTCCTTCAGAGGTGCATACGTAAGTCCACCAAAGCACATCCCATTGACTGCATACTCCATACACACACACAAAGTGTTACTCCTGTTTTGCCAGTAACCTTAACAGCTCTGTCCACACATTTCATGCACATGCACACAGATGCCTTACCTCCAGATGCTATGTAGAATCCACTGGGAGCATACTTGGCAACTACAACCTGGTGGGCATGCTCAGTATAGATGTCAGCAATTGCAGGATTCTATTTTAAAGGGGGAAAAAAAAAGTTACAAAGTTGTACTTCCTCCTTTTCAAAGGAATAAAATCAGAAATTCAACAATAAAATTCATAACTTCCTCCTGTACTCACTTCTCTCAAACCCTGCCTTCCACCTTAAATTGAGCAACTGTCTTAAAGTGAGAAGTGCAGTACACATTGCAGAACACTGCTGATACCACTGAAGCAACACACTACTTTCTAACAACTGACACAAAAAAGGATTTCCTCTTAAGGAATCCTACAGTGCTGGGACCCTTTCTTCTCCAGTACCTGCCAAACAGTAGAGAAACACTCTCCAAAACAACAGGCCAAGCACAAGGCTCTCTTTTTCTAGGACTAGCCCAGGGATAAAGCAGTTACCCAAGTAGAATATTAAATATGAGCTGTGCTTTGCAGCACACATTTAAAATTCTAATGTAGTCAAGTATGAAACTTAAGCCTGCAGTCAACCATAACACATGGCTGTTAATCACCACCATGCACCCAAAATCACACAATAACCAATGAGATGTGCTAGGCTTGCTCTTTCTTGATAATTGCAATCTGCTTAAAAAGCCAGTAGACCTGATATCAAAGTTGTACAGGAATTCTGAAAGAAATTCACTGCCACTCCATCATAATTTTAACTCTTCAGTCTACACTATGTTTTGATATATTTCAGGTTGTACAATAAAACAAACTATCTCAGCAAATCAGCAGTGTTATAAAATAGAAGCACCACACAAATCAAAAAAGGATGACATCAAAGCAAAAAACTGTTTCAAATTAATTTTATAAAGAAGTCATTCAGTACCCCAGTCACTTACAGTGTATATATGCTACAACAGTAATACGTTACTATTTAGAAATGTTTTTCTACTATTTAACAGGCTTGTTCCAGCTCCAGAAACTTCACTCATATGATCAAAACAAAATTCCATTTTACTGCTATAATTAATACAGATTTATTCAATTGAACCAGAAAACCACCTGATGTTATTGTATGACTCAGCCATCCAATCAGGAAAAACTAAAACACCCGCTCTGTGTTGGAAAGCAGTCTGCTGCTCACAAGAGTTCTTGCTGTTGCAGTACTATTACATCTCAGGAGACAGAATACAGCTTGCTCATGCAAAAAGGAGCTCTTTTTCATTCCTGCTTTCATCCATTGCTTGAGTGCATTATAGCCCTGCTTAAGTCACAACCATCTGCACTTACAGCATGCACATCCCTCTTCATTTTGTGTCCAACTGGATTTCATCTGAGCAAGACTAGATAATGTTTTCCCTATTCTATATCTGCATCACTCACATATTCAGGGAATTTAAATGCCCCTTGCATGTTTTTATGAATGGCATGGTAGGTACTATTTTACAGTAAGACTCTCCAAGAGTCCAGAAAACTAAGCTGAGAGACTAACTTATAGGGTTAAATGAAAGATAAAGATCCAAATTTAAGACATGGTAAATAGACTGCAGAAACCAGGTAATGTCAGAGCTGTCAAATTGTACATTATTTAATCAAGAGTGTTATTTCTGCTTGTAAAGTCAAGTTTTCTAACTTGCATGTTTTTCACATCAAGCTCAACCCCCAGAAAACCACTTCTAAAAAGATATTTAAGGAGAAAATTATAATGTGAGCTGGGACAAATGTAGTACCTAGATTAAACCAGCAGCGAGCTTATGTGGCTTATTTCAAACACTGAAACCAGAGCCACATATGAAACTGAGCAGTTTCAGTTCCAAGCTTCAAAGTAGTCTTAGACCCATGAAGATAAAATATTAATGAAGTTTGAAACCTTAAAAATATCACTAGTCTTTCTCACAGAGCTCTTCCAGCACTGCTCCAGAACTATTTATTGTTAAAGGAAGTCTCTAGATCATGCTCAAAGATTAAGCATTAAGCCTGAATGCTATATTCATCTGATTAGCTAATGCTAGATAGCTTTAAACTTAAGCAGAAAGGTGATCACTGCGTTTTGATGACCTGGTTTTTTTTTTTTTTTTTTTTTTAATTAGAGCACAACCATTCCATGGGAGAACTGCTCATGGAGGGATTACATACAGACACCCCCAGCATTTCATTTCGTTGTTGCAAACTATTAGAGAGGCTTCTATATCATGCAAAGAAGGCATGGTTCTTAACTAAGAGTGGACACACTTGCAAGTCAGGTTACAAACTGCAACATTCTCCATCACAAAAGCCATAGAACAGGCTTTGGTCCATTTTTGTGTTACTGCTAAAATACATTCTGTAGTCACCTGTCAATTATTAACAGTAGCAAACTCCCCTTGAAGTCTGCATATCAGCACATGAAAATTGCACCATAAAACGGAAGGATTTGAGACTTCCAGTCTCACCTCCCCTTGAGAGTTAAATAGTTTGAATTTGAATTCCCACAATCCCACCTTGCCTGTTCTCAGGTCAACATGTGCCCTATGTCCCCCCGCCCACGCTGGGGCACACATCTTGATTGGGCTGATCTTCAGTGAGCTGATTCAGGTAAAGCAAATTGCTTTCTTCCAATTTAACCTCCAAAATAGGGTCAGAAGAGCATTAATGACAGCGCAAAGAAGAAGGTCGCCATTCACAACTTGGCCAGAAACTGTAATGTAAGCAGAGTGGCTTTTCCCTCTTCTCTCATCACACTGTGTGCCATTACAGGGTTTGACTAGAGCTTCTGGTTTCAGAAACTTGAACTTTTCTTGATAGCAAGAGCAAAAAACTATTACAAAAGACATTATACCAACACACTGAAACCGGAGTCTGAGCTTACTTTTGGTTTTAAGTGGGTGAATTGAAACTCATAGCAATCAAGAAATCTGCAAGGAATTATTAGTAGCACTTATCTATTATAGCATGACAACAAAGAAATGTCTGAATATAGTGGGGGTTATGAGATAAAACAGGGAAACAGTTCAGTTTACAAAGGTGATTTATAAAAGCAGCCATAAACAAATCCATTGTTGTGGAGACCTAAAAATTCCAGAGAGGTATGTCCTGCCCCTCCCCCTGCAGCCCTTCCTGCTGCAGGCCAAATCTGCAGTAGGAAAGTATCTAGGGAAGAATTTGATTTCTAAAGAACAAGCAATCACTTTGAAGAAATTGATTTTTTAAAAACCAGTAGCAAGACAATGACCTAAACATGCAATATTTCCTCTATACTTTTCAAAGGGATGCCATCTTTGAAAAGAAATCATTCAAATAACTCTCTTAACATTTCTCTAGTTAGCACCAGAGAAGATAAACAAACACAAACCTCCACACTACTGAAAACATTAACTGGGGCGTTCTAATATTTAATCGATGAGCAAAATTCCCTATGAGCAGGGCACCCAGCTTGTCGTGGAGTCCAGCAACTCATAACTGTTTTGATTCCTGGAGTTGGGGCCGGGTGGGAGGAAAGAAGCTGAAGAATAACGCGATTAAAAGATACAGGTTATGCTCCTCTGACAGGCTAAGAGCCCAAAACAGCAAAGAGGGAAGAGTTCATTCATTAGGCAAACACAGCACTCAACTTCATAATAGTGATACCTAAGAAGATAAACAGGGACAACCAGAATACACCAGTCTCATCTCTTAAGTCCTATGCGAAGAGGGAAAGAATTGCATATTTTACCAAGATTTTCTACATGTTTTTACAGTCACTGCCTATGGTTTTATGCCTGAGTCATGCGCTCGACTTATTCTGCCGCTGCTGATCGCAGATCTGTGACCTCGATTGAAATCGACAAGACTGAATGAAGCACAGGCTGCTAAAGGAGGGGCAGGGAGATAAAATGAAACTTAGCGAAAGCTTTACACTAGAAAACAAAATAAATCAAGATACATTACATCAATGTTTCTGATGACGACACATTTTCCATTGGTATAAAGAAAATTGCTGCCCTTAGGATCACCTCCAATAATTTTGGAAACGCCTCGTTCAACCTGCGGAAGGCTGGCGAACACTTTTTCTACGGAAAAATAAAAGGAGAAAGGGGATAAAAGGAAAATAAATAATAATAAAAAAAATAAATATTTTTTTTTTAGAGATCAAAATAAAAGTAAGGCGCTTAATGCCTCCCCGCTCCCGGCACACGCCCTGCCCTGCCGGCAGCCGCCGTCACTTGTTGCTGTCAGCGAGCTGTGAGGCACCGCCGGCTCCGCGCCATCCCGCGGGGCCGCACGAGGGTCCGCAGCCCGCGGGG
>VXBI01010647.1:511959-565397 GCA_013397375.1 Toxostoma redivivum
ATCCTCCGGGATCACGGGCGGGGATAGGGGACATCCTCCGGGATCACGGGCAGGGATGGGGGACATCCGCGGGGAGCCCGTCGGGAGGGGCGCGGCGGCGGGGGCAGGAGCAGGGGCAGGCTCGGCGGTGCCGCGGACATGCCGAGGTGTCCGGCCAGCCGCTCCGCGCCCGCCCTCGCCGCTTTCCCGGCTCCGTCGCCCGTTCCCGGCGCCGCTCCTCACCGTGGGCAGCAGCCGCTGGCTCCTGCCTGTAATAATTGATGTCCTTAAATGTTGCTGCTGTGCCCCGAGGTCGCTGTGGGGATACCGGGAGTGTGCCTTAAGCTGCTGCGATGACAGAGCTTTGGTTTTGCTGGAGAACCGTCGCCCTTGTTAGCAGGGATTGAGTCGCCGTAGTCACCTCCTGCGCTATAGAAGTCCCTGAGTTCCTCTTACAGAGCTCTTGGGATGGCCTGTCCGCAGTCAGTATTTCCTTTAAGATCTGTCTTATCTTCATCCCTTATATGTTTGCAATCATCCTATATTTTCATGCCATTCAACTCCAGATGCTGCTGGGGTGCTTTACATACTGTTAGTTTGTCACCTGAGTTGTCCCCTGAGGCCAAGTTGAATGTTTGCTTAAATTAAGCTGAACCACATACATCCCCCTCGTGTTTCGTATAACTTTGGATAAATTGAATTCTCTCAGTGCTATTAATAAAAAATCACATCACGTGTATGATCAGCTCTGTATGATACAGCAAGGCAAAACATTTATATCTAATTGGCAGAAACCCCTGAAATACGTGTTGTTGTGTTTTTGTCCTTTTAACTTGTTTCAGTTGTAAAGTGAGCGAGTTTCTTCCAATAAAACAGGAAAAAAGCATCTGGGTACATGGGTATGACAGGACTGCCTTTCTCAGCATGTGAATACAGAATATAAAAAGAGCAAAGCTTTTGGTATGCTCTTGGCCCACTGTCCTGTAAAAAAGGCATGGGGGAGCTCTGTGGGATTCTCCTTTGGGGGCTGGGAGAGCAGATTGGGGAAGGGAATGCCTTTGGATTCTCAAATGCAGGAAGAATCAGTATTGCATTGCAGGGGTGTAAAGCCTTTCATGCAGAGAGCGGTAAGTATTTCAGGATGAAAGGAAGCTGAAATTTCTCGAGAACCTGTCCTGAGTTGGCTTATGCAGCCATTCTGCTCAAGGAACAGTAAAGGCTGCACTCAACTATACTGGGCTTGTTGCAAGACATTTCTGGGTTTTTCACTTCTGTGCTAAATTTATTTGGATTTGTCCCTTATTCTGTGCTCAAAGAGCTGTATTTTCCTTGAATAATTGCCATATGCCTATTAAAAATCAAGTAATCCATATGAAACTAGCTTTTTTTATCTTCCTTGGATCTTTCAGAAGTACATAAAACTTTATGTATTTATTATGTCAATATTTCATGCTAAAGACAAAGCAGAGTCTACATTGGCCATAAATTTTTTTTGTGCCCAAAGCTCTATTATGTCTTCTTACATGCCCAGAAAGCACTGACCTCTGCTCACATCCTAAGATTTTTAATATAGATGTGATATTTACTTGAAATTATGTAGCTGATTGATTATAAATGTCCTATTCACTAGGTTCTGATAAATAGCCAAATAATGGCCATGGATTGGAAGTAGCCAGTTCCTGTAAAAAATCCAAAGTCAGTTTCAGAAGCATTTTTTTTCATTTTTCATAGCAAAGCCTCAAGTACTTAAGAGATAAAAAAATCCAAATCTGGATCTTCTCAATAAAACTGGTGGTACTTCTGAAGTTTCCATTTCTCAGATCATAGAAGGGAATTGAATTAATGAATTGTTACTTTTCCATTTGTAAATATTTGAGTTAGTTTTTAATTACTTGGTTGGCAAGTCTTAGCAGGTTTTTTTTTTTGTTTCCACAATTGGCCTTGGACTTTAAGTCTTGGGTTTTTTTGAACAGAGATCTTCAGCAAGCTCAAGCTGCAAGTGCCCAGCCTCCTGGGGAGCCACAGCCAGCTCATATTTAGCTGCAGATTTATTAGGAATAGTTGAAGAAGTTACTGCTCCCAGATGTCCTACAGCTTTTCTCTTGAAGATTTCTTGAATGAGCTGGGATATCTCTGCAATGCCACTTTGCATTGATGTACCTGAGGAGATGAAAAAAATCTGCTACCCTTGGCCTGGCACTGAGCACATGTTAAGACATTTATCATTATTATTTGGAAAACCGAGTTTCTCTGCATCTTTTTCAAGAGTGCTTCACCTTCATAGCAGTAATTATTAGCGATGTCATGGACATCATACAGTGATTGCTTCAGAGAATGCTCAAATGTTTTTATTTTCTTCTTATTATTTATCAAGTGGATCGCAGGTACATACACTGCTTGTGAAACATGTAATGATTGATTTCTAATCCAGAAGGCTCCATTCTCCAGGCCTGTAGGTATTTACCATTAGCACATGATATCAAAGATGTTCATACATTGAGAGTTCAATACTAACATTATGCTTAAGGCTCTGGGCCGGAAAAAAATGGAAGTGTCTGTGAGGGAGGTGTGTGGACTTACAGCTGCACTTCAGAGCAGTAGCTAAGAAAGTGTTGAAAAATCCAAGTTTGTGCTGTTGCATTGCTGATCACATGGAATTTCTAAGATTCATAGCAACTTTTCATGGTTTTTCAGCTTTTACCATTCATCTTCGCTGACTAAGAGGTGACTTGAATACTGATGAAAACACGCCCCTTAAATTTGCAACTCAGCAGTATAGCCCGAGGCACGTGTTAACAACCCCTTAGAAAATATTTCACAGTCTTTTGGTATTTCCACATCACTTAGCATAGCATTGCATTTATATACAAGTTTTGTCTGATGCTGAGTAGCCATCAGCTTTTCTAAAAGGAATTTAAGTAAAATACGTCTTTATGCTGTGGTTTGGTTTTTGTTTGGTGGGTTTTTTTTTTTCTCCCAGGCTGCAGCTGTTTCTCCCTGTTTTGAAGTTTAAATGCTGAAATCTGCCTCCAGATAGTAAAACAGAAATGGTACAAGAAGTTTGAAATGAGAATTAATCTTACACTTCCCTAGATGTGTAATTTTATACATGATTTTATAATGCACCAATTGTGAATATGTAGGTTCTTTAGGAATTATATATATTTAATAAAATATTTATTACAAATACCAACAATATAAGTACTCTTTTTTAAGGCTTAACACTTAATTTTAATTCTAGCCAGATTTGTGTGGAGTCAGTATCAGAATGTTGATCATCAATTAAATGATAAAAGACAAACCGTGATGAATATATTCTGACCCTGGTATACTGAAATACGCTGAAAGCTAAAAAATACAATAGCTTGAGTTACTATTTTCTAAAAATACTATGACAACATGATAATTCAATACGCAAAAATGCAAACATACTAAGAATTGGTATGGAATTCTGTTTCCACTGACCTTTGTAGGATCAGAATTTGTTCCAGATGGTGAAGATCAAATTCCCTCCAGTTTAAAATAAACTGGGCTGCTGCAATCCTGCAACCTTGTTTCCCCAGGCCACCCATTATTCCACCATCCCTTGCCCAGATACTGGCATTCATGTGTTCCCATTCCTAGATCTGAGACTAGAACTGGGCCAAACCAAATGAATGAGTTGCCAGGTTGGTTTTCAATTAAATGAATATTGGCTTGTTTCATAGGACTGTTAAATGAGTGCAAGAAGATTGCGAAATTAGCAATACAGTTTTATATTAGCTTCAGCTGTTACAGAGCTGAACCTCGATTATTTCTCATTTTTACAGGTTCTTAGCTTTGTCAGAGAGACAAGGCAAATTTGATTTTTCTTTGTCAGAGAAATCTGAGGCAAAGCTTGAATGAGGTAAGACAATTGGAAGAGTAACCACAGGTGCACTTCACATGCCCCAGCAATAAGGAATGGTTGCAGAAGCCCTCTCTCTGACCTCTGTGTTTTGGAAAGAGCAGTGGGAGTCCTAAAAAGCCAATGCCAAGTAAGGCTGTTGACACTTTAGGCGAAGGAGCATATATGGACCTTTAATTGCTATGCTCTTCTCCAAGATACATAATGTTATTCTCAGATGGGCTGGAACACCACGTTTAACAGATGTCAAAATACTGTTGTTAGTCCCCCTTCTCCGGAAGCTACATCCCATTTTATGTTAGAATCAATTCATCATTACCTGAAGCTAGTAGTAATACAAGGATATGATGTTACTAAACGAAATCCTGTTTTAGCAAGGGTAGTTCTTGTCAGTGCCATTGACAAAAATTTGTTTCTCTAGTACCCTCAGTGCAAAGAAGAAAAGAAAATTACATGTAAATTTTGGGGGGGAAATAACCCCACAAACAAAAACCCCTGTTGTATCAGCCCGGTCTGCACTTTTACCAGTAATACCGCATTCTGTTTAGGACATCTTGTCAGAAAATGTATAAGAATTAATCTGAGGCAATGACAAAATAATTAACAAGTGGGGGAAGGAAGGAGTTTTGAGCGAGTTAAATTGCAAATACAGCAGAGGCTCATAAAAGCGAATTTCACAGGGATAGGCAGCAACAAGTGGTCCAGAGGGAGGCAATTAGATCCTTCTCACCCTTTTAAGGGGACAGACATTGAAACCAAAAGGCATTTGATTTAGAAGAGATAGAAGGAACGTTGCATAATTAACCCATGGCATTCTTTGCCTCAGGCTACCTTCCAGTCAAATTCCTTCGCTGAATTCAGTCACTTACAAAGATAACACTTAAGATGTTATATACATTAGAATACTCCCTATAATTGCCCTAAGTAAGAGGAAAAGCAATCGTTTGCCTGGTTAAAGGCATAGGTATACACCACCTGGAAGGACATGTAAACTTCCCCATGTGAAACATTACCTGAATATGGTGTCTTTGAGCACAGAGCTCTGACTGCTGTCTGCAGCGTTATGTGGGTTATGGGTTACTCTATTTTACTCTATTGAAAATTAATCTGCCTGAAACAGGTGTAATGGAGTCTTGGGAAACTATACGTATTTATATCTCCATATTTCACAACAGTCTAAACCAAATTAAATGAGGCAATTTGCAATTACCAAAACTGTTGAGCAGTTAAAGCTTAAGGGGCATATAAAAGGATCTTTACCCTATTCAGGATTACAAAACCACAGTTGTCATGTAATAGAACACCTTCTACATTTATGACAATGACTGCTGTGCTGTGGATACTCAGCTGTCAGTAACATTTCCACTTCTGCTACACTCAGGAGAAGCCATACCTGTGTTAGTCCCAACAACAAAAAGAGTACAAAGCTTCTGAACCAGGAAGGCTTTTATTCTTCCCAGAGGCAGATTGTACACTGTCTTTTAGTGAGACACAGCTACAAACAAAACACATTCCTTTCTAAATGCTTATTGTTGATTTGTTCTGTCAAGAAAGGCTGTAATATTTGGTTACAGTGCTGTTATCAACAAGAGGAGAAATATGAGAGTATACTGGAGACAAAAATGCAGTTTCTCAGCATACAAAGACTTTAGCTATAAAAAAAAAACAAAATTAAGAGCATTATGACCAAACAAACTTAAAAAATTCAATGACTCCCAGCTGTCACTCATATACCTGGGATACCCCTGAGGGTTAGACAGTATCCTTCATTTAACGAAGCTCTGATGCCTTATATGGGAGATGTTGATGTTTGACATCAACATTTTATTTTGGGTCTTGATGCTCTTTCCTGCATGGTGTTTTTACAGCTGATAATCGGCCACTCCATATATAGTTGTCACGTTTTGCTGGTGCCCTGTCTCTGCTCCCTGTGGCATACCACTAATGCCAGTGGTAAGAGCCAGAATAATTTTGCCTGCCATGTGACATGCACACGGGAAGGTGCAGCTCTCTGGGATGCAGTAACTTTCCCATGCCATTCCTGCACTTGCTTGGATTTGCTGTGCTCTGGTTTCTAACAGCTTAAATCCAAACTAAACTTGTCAAAGCTGAGCATGTTAAGGGATGCCTTTTAGGCCTCAAAACAAGGCTGCCTCATTTTTTCAGCTCTTGTGAACACATACACATTTCCTCACTCCCATTAAGGGAGGGTATGGTGTGCATGTGGCATCACCACAAAAATCAGACCTACAATAGAAACAGCTTAAAGTAATTACCTCGAGGCATCCACATGTGAAAGTGTAGATCTTCTGCCTTCTGATGGTAGCTTACATACAGTTAAGATTCCTATAACATAGTTAAGAGCACAGTGAATATTTCTTATATCTTGGGGCATGAGAAGTTTCTTCCTTCTAACATTAATATTAATCCTGTGATGGAGAATGTATCGCTTCCCAAGGATGAAAATCATAACACAATTTCTCCATTCTACATTAACAAGCTCTTTAGGAGTTAGGTTTTGTTCTCATTAGTAGAGCAGAACCATACTCTTAATTAAGCAAATGAGGCAGACAAAGACTAACATATGCAAATTAAAAAGAAGCCTGGTAGGCAATAGGAACAAAAAAGAAGCAAAAGACTTCAAAAAAGCAGTAATGTCAGAGAATAATTCATCTAACTACAGGGAACTTCTGAAATGAAGAAGGATTTGCATCAGAAGATATGTATCCATAAAAAGTTGTAATCCCAAAGCTTTACTCAGAGCTCTGGAAGAGGGACTGTCTCATCTCCACTATGTAAACCACCAAAATTTACATAGGAGATTGCTCAACCTAGCAAAGGGAACTCTCAGTCATGCAGCATTTATGAGGACAGATTTGGATTGAGCTGTAGACAGGCTAGTATCATTATTATAGTATTTTCCACGTAGTGAAAATCTGATTCCAAACTATTTAAGTAGCCTACAGAGGCCTTTGTTTTCCATGCTTCTCTGAGCTTGATTTTAAGTAGATTCTGCCAAGATGACCTCACTGAAAGGGGAATCAGAGCTTCTTAACAGAGAAGCTCCTTAAGTGAGATTAGATTAACTCCATTTGTAACCAATTTCTTAAATTACTGCAGTCTAGCTGTTCAATGTGTTAAGTGTCAAGAAACTCTTCCTATTCAATAGGAAATAGTTCTAATTCCAATGTTTCTGAAGCCCAGTAAGAGTATTTTCAACAACTTTAGGTCCATGAAGTTCAAAGATATACTGATTTAATAGTTGCTGGGCAGGACAAAAAGAACAGAGTTTTTTTTGTGTGTTTTGTGTTGGGGTTTTTTTTTGGTGTTTTTTCTTTGGGGGGGGCGGGAGTTGTTTGTTTGGTTTTTGTTTATTTTTTTCCGTATTTCAGAATGCTTTAATTTACATGTAAAAACACAATATAAAGTGGAAGAACAAAAATCAAATTCTGCCAGGAAATTTCATATGGGCTTCTTTGCTCTACTTTGTGTGCAGACATTATGATAGAATTGTTTTTCCAATGGTGGAGTTATTTATGCTTTGGAAGTGGATTGCTAAAAATAGTTGATAATGATACAAATTTCTATAATTTCTTCATCATATATAATGACTAGCTTTTACAGAGCCTAAAGAACCAAAAGCTAAAATCATCAGCACTGAACTGTCATAAAAATGATGGTGATCTATCTACTATAGAAAGACAAAAGCTTACATCCTTAAGGGAATTAAATGTCTAAATCCTGTTTAAATTGCCTTCTTTCCACTGAAACTACTGAGAATCAGGTCTTTAAATAGAACTTAAAACCAAAATCTCTGTGGTGCTGCACCAATATCATAATCTGTGATATCTGTGTATATCATGGAAACACCATAAGGAGACATTAAACTGGTTTATCAAGTCATCTATTGACTGTTGTACAATCTGTGGGCATCTTTGGGCTACATAATAATTTTAAATGGAGGAAAATAACTTTTGAAACAGTTCACCTGTGGGGTAACATATCTGTGAATTACTGTAGCCATACACATTTTTTTGATTACTTCGTGTTAGCATACAGAGAAGAGTTTTTAATTTTTAAAAAGAGAATTTTCTAATTTTGCTGGTGATTTTGGCATGACTGTTAATGATGACATGTTGTCAGGCCTCTCCTTAGACAGGGGCCTTAACAACATTTACTGGTGGGGACATTAGATATCCTGGGGGCCTGTTTGTTAGATAACATTAAGTGACAGTTCTTATTAAAAAGGCAAAATTCTAAAAGTAATTGAATTTATGACACAGAGCACTTCCTGTTCTCAGCCACATCTTCACTTCTGTCATAAAAGAACCACACAGGATCACTTGTTGATGAGAGAAATGTGCTATAATAATGGTAAAAATTATTTTAAGCCAGAATTAATAAAAATTGGTCTGCTGATTTCAAGAGTTAGCTCAATGAAATTAAATACATTAACAAAGGAGATACTTGTGCCAATAATGCCTCCTCACATGTTTATGCTTAAATATCCTCTAAAAAACACAATAGATTGACCTATAATTCCTTTGTAGATGGTTGGGTTTCTTTTCTCCCTACAGGTTTAACCAATTCTTCTTCATAGAAAAAAAGATTTGGGCTTTACCCTTTGGTTCTCACTTGATCCCTGCTTTAGAAAATCTAGGTGGTGAGTGATCCTGTGTTGTTTCTTGGACCATATGAATATCATTTACTCTGCTCCTGACAACTTTCTCTAGAGAAAAAGCAGACAGAAATTCACACAATCCTGTTGATGAGAGGCAGTTAAATGAGACATACTTATTAAAAAAGAAATAGCTTTGGCTACTAAGTATAATAGGAGAGTTAGAACATCAAATCTGTTTTTATATAAACAGACTATTAAAAAATATCTATCACTTGTACAGCTCTGTGAGATCCACTGATGAAAGGCTTTTCCTAAATGCAGAGAATTATAATATAAAGTAAGCTGTCAAGAAATATTGTCACGCTGTAGAGATCACAAGCAACCCATGAAAGAAGGCAGTGTCACGTGTCATTCAGAAGCCTTTATGAACCTGGAGTGACTCTTGCTAGGCTGGCAGAGCTTACCTGGGCTGGCAGAGTGTCAGCAGTAGGTTGCAATTGCCCCAAATACACAGCTGCACCAAAGATTTCCATGGTACTGAGTGAGGGCCTGATCTGTATGCTTCTCTGACTTATGTTAGATATTTGGTAATTAAAAGGTTTGGATGTTGGATAAAAACATGATTAAGTGACCTTTGGAGATGGTCTGGTCCCATCCTGCCTGGTCAATACAGGATCAGAGAGAACAGTTAAGCCATAACAGACCCCAAATTCTAACAGTACACTATTTGCTCTTCAGCAAACCATGCATTAATTGCAAGCAGAGATGCAGATATACAGAGGTACATACCTTGTTCATTCATGACATTTCATCAAAAAGGCATTATAAATAACACCATATGTTCTTAAAAGGCTGATCACCATATCTGAGTTATAAATAAATGTTTAACAGCTATGTAATATTGCATCCAGTTTTGAATTGTCAAAGCATAGTTTCAGTGAACTCACTTAAACGGAGGATGTAGAGGGCACTTAACTCAGACACTTGTGGTACAGGATCACACCACAAACATTTCAGGAATTTAGAGTAAATTAACTCTTGTTGCTTTAATAGTAAGACTAAATTGTTCAGAGGATGGATTTTCACCTTGCTTTGCATCACTGTTGGTTTTGTCTGGAAACGCGTTCTTGCATCCTTATGTGCTGCCCAGCTTTTACACATATAAAGGAAAGCAGCTAAGAGTGCATTATTCCCCCTTCTCTTCAATCCAAATTACTCTGGCAGAGCATTCAAATTTAATGTAACACTCATAATCTAGGGCAACCAGACCTGATTTAAAAAACTTTTTAAATCACTCAATTTATAAGCCCCAAGATACCACAGTAAATTATGTGCTAAAAGCTTTGGGTTTGTGGTGTTTGTTGTTTGTCTGTTTTTCTGTTGCTATTTCAGGAATGTTGGGGTTTTATGGTCTAAAAACATTTCTGGCAGATGAAATTGTTAAATCATTCAGATGCTGGTTCTCTTGATGTAAGAGCAGCCATGACCTCCAGTACATAAAAGCCATTATTTAGCACATCAAGCTTTGCAGGACTCAGCACCAGGAAGACAGTGACAACCCTGCCATGGCCAAATATGCTCCTGTATTGTGTCTGTAAAGAACCAGATACTGTCACAGGAAAGTGAAAGTGTGCTTAACAGAGGGATTTTGCTAGTCATAGCTTTCACATGTTCTGTGTACCTCTTGAGTCACAATGACCAATATTTTTGAGTCTCTTGTTAAAATTTGCAAAGAGTAGAGCTGTAGAATATATGTAATTTTGAGCAAACAGTTCTATAAGCCACCATATGTTCCCTTCATGATGTTCAGCTCATGAATTCAGCTCATTAATTTTTCATTAATATTTTCACAGGATTTCACTAGCCAGTAGATTTCCTGTCCCCTTTCTCATATAAATTATTTATGTGAAGAATATAGTCAAGAACAAGCACATCAGGGAAGGAGTACCAATGGCTCCTCTAAAATTAGTGGTTGTACTGTTCCAGTGAGGTGAGTGAACTCTGCCAAGGAAAGCTTTCTGGTGATAATGGATGTCTGGATGTCTTCCAGACAAGGGCAGTGCTAAAACTGATGTAGCATCATTTGTGTTGTTGAGAAATTTATTGACAGAACACTAAGTGCTAATACCCTAATGTCCAGAGCAGGTTTAGAGTTGAGTCAAGAGAAGATGACTGCTCTGCTGCATCAAGATCAGCAGAATTTGAAAGCTCTAGGGAGAGGCTGCAGATGTTATACTTCATCTCTGACTGTGGTCTGTGTCTTGGAGGTGTAGTCTAGAACTGTACCCAGCACTAACAAAGGCTTACAAGCCATCCTTTTTGTCTGAGTGACTAATTCTAAAAGCAGAAAATTGAATGCCATTTGGGCATCATTTTTTGGCCTGCTTTTTTTTAGGCGCCTGATCCAATGAGTCTGTTCTATTGATTTTGGGAAGAATTGACTATAGGAGTCCTTTTTTCTGCCCCACTTCATCATAAAATATGGGAATATAGAACTGGAAGTGATTCTGTGTGTATCAGTTATCATCCTTTACTATTATAGACATGGTACAATGAGTGACTTTCAAACCCCAATTTGGTAACAGCTAGGTTGTGGCTTTTCTTTTCACAGGAGCCCTGGGAGGGGGATGACAAGAGGCCTGATAGTCCCTGCTCAGCCCCTTGGGGACCCTTTTCCATGCTGCCCAGATGCCATTTCAGCAGTACTGTTTGCCCAGCCACAGGATCCCCTGACTGAGGCTCACCTATGGGAAGTCTTGGCCTGATCTTGGGCTATTCCCATCCCCAGGGAGGTGCAGATGCCCAGGGCTGAGGCTGGCCTGGTGGCCCTAGCTGCTCTTGGGAGCCCTGATGGATGCCCTGGGCATCTCTTACCTGGCCTCACTGTACCCTGACATAATTTTTATATCCTCTATTGCATCTGGAAGATTGTTTCACAAGATCAGTATACTTATTCAGAGCCTTTTCTATCCTAAAGCTACTTCTTATGAGCCTATAATTAGTAGTGACAAATTGTTCTCTCATTTTGGCAGAATTTTCATAGCAATGCAATGATGTATTTGTAATCAATGATCATATAAAATTCTCACTTCTGATTGGATGGAATAAATAGGTCAAGCCACTTGTATGTGATGGAGTCTCCAAATTCAGGGTCATCCTGGCCGTTTTTCAGTTTATGTCTCAAGTGTGAGTGATTGGAATGAGATGCATTACCCCAGAGAAGACAGCAGAAATGCTTCACACAAGAACATTGATAATTTCCTGTTTCTGCTTGTAATACTGTAATTACAACATCCAAGGATTATCTTTGGCTTTTTCAGAGTTGCCTTTCATTATCAGCCTGAAACATCTTGTTATTTAGCACATCTGGATCCTCTTGTGTCCAAACCATGAGATTCCACCTTAAACATCAGTCTGTGTTGTAGGAGCCCGAGGACACAATCATCTGTTGTGTACCTGTTGTCTCCTCTGCTCTCTTAGGCTGGCAAGAAATGGGA
Source organism: Toxostoma redivivum (assembly GCA_013397375.1). Classification (NCBI taxonomy): domain Eukaryota; kingdom Metazoa; phylum Chordata; class Aves; order Passeriformes; family Mimidae; genus Toxostoma; species Toxostoma redivivum. The sequence goes on from VXBI01010647.1 coordinate 523,943, forward strand.
CAAGGAAGAAAGCAAGGAGCACAGACAGCAAATTCCCAAAGAGTTCAGGAAAATGACACAACATCCTATGGAAGACTGAGCTATAATTTTGAACTGTGCTTTGTAAAAAATATCAAGATAGTTTAAACAGAAGGTTTCTGATCTCAGGAAAGTCTGTAACTCTCTGGAGACCACCTGTGGGCTGCTGCTGCAGGCTGTGGAGAAGCACTGATTTCTGTACAAGTGACATTTCACATTAGTAATGACATGAATAAGCACTGACTAATAAACACATCTTCCTAAGCTTTGCAAGCCTCCTTATTTTTTTCTTTTTTATTTTTTCATAAATGTAGTTTTATAACTGGCATCTTAGTAATTTAAAAAACATCCTAGTGGTTCCTAGTGAAACGCTGTGTACAGGATTGCTGCTGCTCTTCCACAGCAGGAACTTGTAAGTAATCATGACATAGCACACAACTTTGATCTTAGTACAGAATGATTTCTGTGCACACATAAGAAATACTTTAGATAAACACAAATTATCCTAATTATCCTTTTTTTTTTTTTTTATGTACCAAAAGACCTTTGAAATTTGGATTTGAAATTGTTTGCCAGAAGTTCTATAGCAACACTCCTGTGCCTATCAGTAACATCAGTACAGAGTTCAGTATTTGAAGATTACAAGCAACGAAGCAAGGCTCACTTTAGACAAGCTTGTTCATCCATTGTGCTCTTTTTATCTGCTTTTACCTGAGGCATTCCAGCTCAGACAACACAAGTACAGACCCCTTTTCATTACTGAAGTGGAAATTCTGACATTAAAATACTGAAGTGGAAATTCTGACATTAAAAGTTTCCTTAAATGCCAAGATTGAGGTCCTAGTCTCTTTAGGGAAAAGAAGACATACTTTCTGCACTAAAGTCTTGGCAGAAAAAAACTTATTACACTAATGATGGGACTAATAACACTTGAGTTCTAGAGCCTTGTATACTCTTTCTATGCTCTTCTCACTATATTTTGTCAGCATTTTCCTGTTCTGTCCCCTGTAACACTCTTTGCACCTGTAATGCCTCCAGTAACCCTCCCTTAACAGCTAACCATCACTTCACACCAAGCCTCCTTTACACTTCCTAAGAAAGCTGCATTCAGTATGGAGCTGTGTTGATGCTGTTTGGTTTTGGCAGGCCAACAGAAGGCTGTTGAGTTTATACTAGGGCCTTTCCTCGAGGGACACTAATTTTGGTTGCTTTTCAAATTATGCATGAACACTTTGTAGGTATGACAGTTTCCAGTGCTGTGGTTTGCCAGTGGAGAAAGAGCCTTGAGAGAGGAAGAGAGAGTCTTGAAAAAAAAGGGGGAAAAACAGATTTCTTGTGGGTCCTAAGTGTTCATGCAAGTGCTCTGTGTATCTGCCATCTGTTCGTCTGGGCATGAATATAAGTATATATCATATACTTATATATACATATATTTATATATATATATATATAAATATATCATATATGCATGCTCTGAGTGCATGCACCTTCTAGGAACACATCTCAGCCTCACTGCTGGTTGGACAGGGAGACATGGATGGTGCAGCCTCCCCTCCTGGGCTGTTAGATTCAGCAGGGTGCACTCCCTTCTAACAATGATCCTTAGCCTACAGATGGTAGTGCTTCCAAATGACAGAGCTGGTCTGTACCTGGTGAAACATACTGAAGACAGGATATGTTGGAGCATTGCCTCAGCACTCTGAAAGTCTTCTAAGCATGACAACCTTTATTTAATAGATGTTTAGTTTCCTAAGTGAAGGAAAACTGTAGGCTTTTTATGATTTTCAAAGAAAGATGAATCATTGTTAAAGGAGCATTTACAAAAGGTATATTCTGATTATGAAGACATGTTTTTTAGGCAGAATTATTGCAAAAGGACCAAAACAAAACACCTCTATATGCTATGTAATAGCATTATTTGGTCTTTGATTTGACAGACACCATCTGATAAGCCTCCCGCATATCAGAAAGCCTGACTTCTCTGGGGGAGTGGGCAGAGGCGATGCTGACAGGCAAGCAAGCTTCAGGGAGAAGCAGCTCTTGCTTCTGACATTAGTTTCATCTTACTTCCAGGGCCTTTCCACCAGAGATATAGAGTTCTTTTAATTTTTAAGAATTGTTTCGTTCACAGATCTGTGAGATTAATGGCAAGTGTCAGTTGATGCAGAAATGAGTTCAGGATCATCTGAAACTGTGCCATAGTCTAAAAATAAAAGGAAAAAGAAGGTTTACTTATTTTTTTTTCCCCTTCAGAAAGCAGTCATGCAATATTAACTTCAGCCCCGCAAAACTGTCTGCATGTGAGCAAGGGGATGAGAAATGCAGATGATTCAAGAACATGAAGTGTGTCTGAACAAGGCAAGTGCTAAGAACAGAGAACTGAATGAGCAGTTTGGAAGCAGCAACTCTGCCAAGAGGTCAGTATGAATTTGAAGGAAGTTTTTCCCTCAGTGTTTGGGCTAGAGCTTTTCTGCAGGAGCTATGGCTTCTGTAGGCACTCCTGAGCAGGCATGTAACTATCTTGCTGGTGTACTTCCTGGCTGGAAACGCAAGATTTCTTCCTCGAGTTAAAGTCAGGTCAGTCATGTTCCCTGCAGTCATCCAGCAGCACTGCAGGGGCTGACGTGTTGCACTCAGGAACCACAGCAGGAAGCACAGATTGCTGGCTAGCACGGAAGGTGAATTCTTTGGCCTCTCTGAAGGAAGCAGAAGAAAGCTCACAATGGTTCTTGTTTAGGATTGGGGGAATTATGAGTGTTTGCTTAATTGTGTTACCATGACATTTTGTTCTGGCAAACCAGAATCTCTACAGCAAATCAGATAGAGTATACCAAAACAAATCCTGTTGGTTAAGCTGATTCATTCCTGTACAGAAAGAAGTCCCCATGATGATTACTCTTGTACCTTTCTGGAAATAGGTGGTGTGGCTGATGTTTACTAGATCACTTCACTTAGCTACAGAAATGAGTGAAGAAGACTGCCAGTACTTCAGCTCTGGCAAAGTTAATGTAGTCTATCTTTATATGGATCAACATCATTGAACCAAAAGGAAAAAAATCCTTTTTAGGAAATATTTAGTGTTACACAAAAAGGTACACTATGGCATAAGAATTATTTTGAGAATAAAAATAAACATCATGATACTAAAGATATAGTTTGAGATGCTGCCAAAATACTGTTCTGCTGTTCTGCTTGCAAATCAAGGACCATTAATAAATTAGTAAAAGGAGTCCTTCTGAAAAATCAGCAAGAGCATAATGAAATTGTCACAATTTTAGGGAAAACTATCCAGAGGCAAGATTGAAAAATCCACTGTTACAGCTGAAGAATGCCTGCTTTATATCTCTATACAATTTATTTCAAAATGGAGATGTCTGGCAGATTATGTCTGTTAAGCAGATGATAAACAACTCAGAATTTTTCTTACAAGTGGTGCAGTGGTCCCTGAGAACAATAGCTTCTGGTGACATCTGTTTTATGAAAAACCTAATCCTTGAAAACTGCTAAAACTGCAGCTAAAAACTGCAGATGGCAGCCCTGAACCTCTGAAACCACTCATTGAGATTTAACTGAGCACTCTAATGATTGTGACTATCTATCTGTGTCATCACTGTGAGGAGAAACCCTAATCAGCAGCTTTAGATACCACACACAGTGATAGTGAGAGGCTCAGACAGATGGAGACAAAGGTGATAAAAGGAGTTGTGTTCTTCCTGATTCACAGAGAGAGCAATAAATGCACAGGGGAACTAAGAACTTGTGGCACTCTATTCTTGTGCTAGCAGAAGCATGTGCCAGGCTATCCAGAAACACAAGCGTGGAGCTGGATCTCAGAGCAGCTTGTGAATTTGAAAGTTGCTGTCAGCCCCCACTTCCTTCTTCCCCCTTGAAGCTATCTCTTCTTCTAAAGACTAAACAAGCTCAGCTCCCTCGGCCCCTAGGGAAGGCACTCCAGCTTCAGATGTCCTTGGTCATTCTCCTTTGGGATGCCTCATCTATCTTTCTGGTAGTAGGTGACCCAAAATTGGACACAGTAAAATATCTTTCAGACTCTTTGGATTCAGAAAATGCACCATTCAGTTAAAAAAATTGCTTCTTCTGAAGTATTCTTTGTGGCTGAGAACTGCAGTATGAAACTGTGAACTTCAATGTTTGCAGGGCACAAAAAATCTAGTTAATCAAATCTTGGAGTTTCTGCTTTTAAGATTCACTAAAGACTTCAAGAGACTTCTATGGTTTATAAGACCAGAGTTTCTAAATACATAAATTCTCTGTATTGGAGTGAATTACGATCTCTGGTTCTTGAGGATTCAATGCAAATATTTCCTGGAGACAGTAATTCTCTAATCATCTAAAGCATCACTTTTTTTCTAGCTTCTTAGAAAAACTTTATTGAGAAGGTACTGGGTTAACTGGATACTCATGAAGTTAATTTTTTTCCTCTCTTTAACATTCATCCACCGGCCAGCTACATAGGCTTGTTTTTTTATTTTTAATTAACCTGTGTTTTTCATGATATAACTGTAATCACTATTTCCAACCTCCCTGGCTACATCTGGGTCAGTATGAGAGAAGACAGGGGAATTTCCTTTGCACCTTGCTGGAGGGCGATAAAGGTGCAACCCTGCATGTGAACAAAATGCTGCTGTGACTGAAGGAATTCTTTCACCCCTCTCAGAGAAAAATGCAAGGCATGCTGAGTGGAGGGGGATGCTGTCCTGTGTGCTGCAGGTGGAACTGGAGCAATGGGAGCCCTTCCAGCCTTCCCGCCAGCGATGTGAACAGGCAGAGATAGCTGTCCTTGTGTCTATACCAACATAATGCCAGGGCAGAATTGCCGACATGTAACTTATCCCTTCTGGCTGCTGCTGATTGCTCAAGGAATCACTGACTGACCCTCTCTCTTCGGGCATCAGTCTGCATCTGAAACAATAGTGCTAAAACAGGCTGAGGAAAAGGGCAGAAGCATTCACAGCCACAAGAGCAGAAGGTTTCTGTTCCCAAGTGTTGAAGTGGCAGTCCGTGGCAGCCTGGCACCAGGCGGTGCGGTGGCGATGACACCTAGTGTCGGAGCTCGGATAGAGCCTTCCCACCAGGGCTGCTTGCTCGGCTTTCTGCATGAAGCCTATTGTATCTAGTCTTGCTTTCTAGACAGTATCACACTTCAGCCCCACTGTCCCCCTCTGTCACATCCCCCCTCCTCCCTGTCATAATCTTTTTGAAACTCATTTTGTATTGGAAATTGGATTTGTGGTTGCAGCCTCCATGGTCCATGGCAAGGATCTTAACTTCAGTTCTGTTGCATCAATCACCTGCCTGGGAGTGCTTGGGACAGAGATGGGACACGCAGCACATCCCCAGCTGGAATGACAAGGAAAAGAGTCAACTTTGTTCAGTAACCATATTGTTGATAACATATTCTCTTTTTTACGTGGTTATAGAAATTATGACCAGCTGACAATCTCGTGCTGGTCTCTGCCACCTATTTTATTGAAGTTTATATCCATTTAATCTGTCACAAGCTATGGAGATAAAACTCATGTTTCTAAACATTTAGAGTGTCAGGGTTGACCACATGCAGGATGAGGAGGGAGAGCTTTGTCTCTAGAATTGGAGAAAGGGATTTTCCAGTGGCAGAACTACCACACAGGACAAGAGAGTGCTGGGAACCCATAGCCTCTGTAACCTGATTTATCTACCTTGAAATGTCTAAGTAGTAAAGCCTTTCTACTGTATGCTCAGCAGAAACCTGGTATTTTCTGTGGGGTTCTATGCTTATCTTGTTTGCCAAGAGAGGAAATATCTCCAGCACAAGAGTTTCTGCTTGAAGTATCATAACTTTCCTTCTTCTGCTCCTGGAGATGGGCAGAGAGTCCAGACAGACTGACTTGATCCATTAACATAAAAGTATATGGATTTCTTGTGAGTTTTACTTTATAGGGATTATGCCTAAAAATAGTCAAAATTAAAACTTTAAAGGAGTGAAAAGTGCAGTTAGACAACATATTATACTTCTGTTTATATCTACTTGACACAAATTTATGGGAAATATAAGCTTGGATATCAGCTTGAGTCATGTTATCTGTAACCCTTTGCCAGAGACCTCAATTTCCAATGCTCATCCTTAACAGTGACCTTGAAGGTTTTTTCCAACGATCAGGATTTCAGAACTCACTGAAATCTGTGTTTTGGACCAAGTTAAGTCAGTGAAGACACGGAAGGAATCTGTCAGTCATTTATAAATATTCCTAGACAATGGAAATTGTCCAGCTGCGGGGATCTCTCTCTAAAACATGTTAAAGTGTGACTTACCCTCTTGATGAGAATATATTTTAGTCTCATTAATCAAGTACCACTGTGATACACTAATAATGAGATCAGGTAAGAAATGGGAACTGTAAATAGTTTAGAAGTATAAATGGCAATGGCAAAGACATAGCGTTCTCCAGTGGGCATAGATTTTTCTTCATGTATGATCAGGGCAATCACTTCCATCTAATAAAATTTTTTTCTCAAAATCACAATTTTTTCCAAATGTTTTTTCATGTGCTACAAGAAAACAGGAAAAATACCATCCAGTTATGGTCTCAAGTCTTCCCTTGTAAGCAAGTGTGACACAATGAAACAGTGAGCTCAGTGAACTGGGAAGGACACATAAATTCAGTTTAAAATGTTCTTGAAGCCTGAAGGACTCTGTGGCTCAAATTTCAGAGGATGGTATCATTAATCAGTGCCTGTCTGCAGGGACAGTCCTTGTTCAGAATGGCAAGATTCAGCAATCACTACAGTCACTGTTAAAATGTAAAGCCAATTGCATATAAAATATTTATAGTCTTTGTCTGTATCCCTTTTTACTGAGACATGGAGATATTCCAGTAGATTTCATTTTTTAAATTGATGCTCATTCACTTGCCAAGCTCATCCCTGCTTACATTGTCTCCTGGGATTCTAGGCTGAGTTTTAGGATTTTCTGCCCTTCTTACCAAGCAAAACTGGTGATTTTGTATGCCTGTGACACTTCCCAGGGGTGTTCCTGGTATCCCCAGGAGTGTACACCTGGTTTCCAGGAGGCAAGAAGCAGAAGAGATGACCTGAGATACCCTCTAAAACAATTTCTTAATAACTGCTGTTAACTGTTCTTCCTTACAGAACACACAAGCAATACAGACAATTTTTACTGTGTTTATAAGTAGCTGGCCTTCTCTGTGAAGATTACTGCATTTTAAAATTTCTGTTATTAGGATGACATTATATTCTGTTATTGGTGGGCTTTTTGCACCCTTTGTGGAAATGGCAGCTCCAGATTTGCTTAAAGGGCTTTTTGTTGCAGCTGCTAATCTAAATGCAAAGTGTGAGGCTGCCTGCTCCATGCCTGGTAGCTGGTGTTCCACTCTTTCTAGTAGGACAGAAAAGACATGGGCATTCCGACACTATTCTCCCTGTCTGGCATTATCCTCACTTTCAACCCATCTCTTTTTCTGGCACAGGAATTAAAAGCTGCTATAGTTTTATGTAAATTGCTGACATAAAGTCTTTAACTCCTAATACAATCAGGTCATAAGAGCTCTTGTATTGGGTGCTGTTTGCAGGTAGGTATGAGATTGCTCTCCTCAACAACGGCTGTTGCTGCCAGCCATTAACCTCTGGGTGGCAGATATTTGGAGAGTTGAAAGGAGAAATGTTTATTTAGCCTTTATTCATAATGAAGGGAATAATGTCAGCTATATCAAATGTATTTCCCTATGTAATATTGTTTTTTAGTTCTAAATTAATTCAGATTTCCAAGTTATTTTTAAAAGAATGGGACAATTTTATTTTTTAAGCCTTATTGTAGGGACAAATATTAGGATTATATTGGCTAATGCCTAGTTATATGCTACATGTCTTCATAGCACCCCTCCATAAACCAGATTACGACATGGAAATGAGGAACAAGTATGCTTAATTCTCTTTTTGACTATTTGATTCTGTTCATTTATCAATTTTTAAACAAATTATTTCTTTTTAGTTATTAGCTAATAAAACATGCCTTACTGGAATATTCTATTATACTATTTCCTACTATATGCATTCAAAATTTTAAAATAGGTTTACAAACTTTCTTGTAACTCATACTTTCTTAGTATTTAATATAAAAGATGTGGTACAGGTAAATTGTTTTCCTATATAACTGTTGAGTGTCTGATCCATTTTCAATTATAAGGAAAATAAAAGACTCATATTAGGAAACCAAATCCATCTTATGTCAGAGAGCCTAGGTGAAAATAAACCAGGAGAAGTGGGAGTTGGATCACAGCAAAATTATTAGCATTATTCTTGGTATACTTTTTTAAAGAAAGGTTTTGTGTTCCTTAGACTGAAATTCAATGAATACAAAAGCACAGATCAAAAAAGTCTTGAGATGAAAACATTCGTGTTAATTTCGCAAAATCATTAACTGTAAGAGAAGAAACTGGTAGATCAAATATGCTGAAGCTGTAAGGAGAGACAAGGCTTTAACGGCTCAAAAATCTTAGGTATAGAAGTCTAACATAGACTAAGCACCATTTTCCTGGTCAGCAGTGAAGACCTTGCACACATGTGCCTGCTTTAAATATAAACTGCAGAAACTATTTTACACTCTCAGAAAGGATGCTTGTCAGAGGTGATAGAAAACTGAAGGTACCTGGGAAGAATCCAGGCAGTCCAGAGAGCTGGCCCACAGTATGGGCCAAAGAGAGCAAATGTTCTGAAGGAAGTGGAGTTTGTGGTGTAGAGTTCCCTCACTTCATGTGTTAATCCTGGAGAAGGTCTCAAGCTATTCCTGTTATTAGTTTTTCACTGGGGAATCATGAATCCACTGCTACCCCTGTGCTGTGTGTCCAGTTGTGTGCAGCAGAATGTCCCTGGCATGGCAGTGAATGGCTGTAACACACTAGGGACCCCAAGGTTCTTATTTCTTGCCCTTAATCCTCTCGCTGCTGCCTTTAATCTGTCGCTTCTGACAACAGCTCCATCCTGTCACTCAGATCCTAACTGAGGGATGCTCCTCCCTCCTCTACATCCTGACTTGGCTGTGAAAGTCTTTCTGCTCCTTCCCTCCTCTCAGTTAAATGCAGTTTAACCATACCCACAGTCCTTCAGGCATCTTTCCTCCCTTGATATAACTTCTTTCCTTGCACTCTTCACTCCCCATCGCTCAAAACACAACACCCTCCAACATCTGCCACTGTTTCTCCTTTTCCCTTGTTTCCTCAATCACTTTAAATGTCTCATCTTTGTCTTGAAGGTCTTTGTAGCTCCCTCTCGTTCAGCAACCTGATCTTCTCTCTTACCTTGCTCCCCTTGGTCCATTTATGGCTCCAGTCTTTTCTTCAGATTGTTTTCTTCCTTTATTCCTCAGGACCTTTTCCACATTGTATTTTTAGAGCCAGACCTGCCATCAGGGGTTCAAAGCTTTCATAAAGGGTATCATACTTTCATACCATATTCCTGGGAAGCTGCCAGACACTGTATAAACTTCACACACCACCAGTTCTTTAACAAGGGGCTGGTATAAAGGCTTGAATCTCTGACTGGCATCTCCCTGTCTTAACCTATGTCCATCTGTAGAGCTGTGAGCTTGTCAGGGCTGGCTCTGACTCTATTTTATGAGCCTAACTGCCAGGCTTTGCAAGATATTCTGTAAGAAATCTGGTTACATATTACTGTAGTTTTTAAGATACAAGATATATTTTTTTTATTACACTGTATACCCAAGCAACCCTTTTTATATATAGAGTCACACTTTTTATATATAGGGCAGTTGGGAATGCAAGTGCAGATGTCAAGAAACAAATTTCAGAATAAATATCCTACAGCACAGTTGTTGCTTTGATCATATTTTTTAATCATAAGTTTGATATTTTTTTTTGTAAGTGTTCTAGAAAAAGAGCTGAGAGATCTCTCTCTCCCCTGTATTTAAAAATATCTCCAAGTTTGTGTGAAGTCCTTTGGTATTTTTTGTCCATTGATTCCATTGTACCTGCATCTCATAGCTGATGACATGGACTTATTAAGGAAGATGATACTCCTCACCTGAATGATGTAATTTTAATTTAGTAAAATATTATCTTTCATCACTTTCCGTATCAGCTGAATGTGAGATCATACGTGGATGGTGGAGCCTGGTGACAACTGAAGTACAATATCTAGTTGTGTTCTGCAGTCTAGGAAAGCATTACTGTTCTCCTCATCTCTTCTCACTTCCATTGTAGTGGTTTGCCTGCCACATAATATTAAAATGCTGACAATCTCCAGCAAAACACAGACTGAATGTTTGTTCCTGTTCTTATCATGTTCAAACAAACTTGTGCATGGTTCTTACCTCACCATCACAAATTGAAATAATACTCTCTGATTTAGCTGCAGCGTTCCCATGTTCCCATGCTTGTACCTGCAAAATGCCTCATAAATCAGCACTTAATGAAAATTAAAGTGGATGAAAACTATTTTATTCATATGTTTTACTTAGAAACAAATAGGAATTTTACCAACAGATGTGAAAGTCAACACTGTACCAGCTACGGATGCAGAAGAGCCCAAACAAAAAAAATATATATACATAAAATAAATTGATTATAAAGAGGTTTATAGTATTATATTAGTGTTATGTCTACTAAAGAAGTAAATAAGCAATGAAAAAAAATACTTTACTAGCTGTTGTAACATAATTATAAAATCCTGGCTTTCCCAGCCTGGTGAGTGGCATTCCCAGAGTAGTACTTCTGTCCCAAACTAGTCCTGTTTGCTAGATGATAATAATTTTGAACAGTAAGTCTGACTTTATAGTGTGTAAAATAGGGAGTTCACTCTCAGTTAGGATTATGAAGCTTCAATTCAGAACAATTGTGTGAATTGGGATGTATTTAATATCTTCACTTTTCTTCATTCCAGAATTGTTTTTTAAACTTTTTTCCCACTTTATAAATACAGAAAACATAAGATACTCAGGGTATGCTCTAACTGCTGTGAAAAATCAAACCATGTGTAAAGACAGAGTTAAACTCTGTGTGTATAAGAGAATATGTATGTATTGTGATTATCCTCCCAGTGTGTCACTAGTTTGGCCTGATCAGACAGACAGTGTTCTGTGTGGGATTATAGCATGGGCTTGTGAGTAAAAGTGGGACAGAGGGACAGAAGGACAGAGCCGTGTAATCAATGTAAAATCATTTATTATATAAACAAGCATCTCTTCTTAATCCAGATGGATTTTCCTTGTGGACAGGTGGTGGTGTAGCCTTCCTTTTGGGCAGATGGGGTTATCAGACTGATCTGGTTTTTGAAAATATGAGAATTAGGTTTGTAATCATGTTTTTTTATTTGTCTGGGTTTGGCTCTCTGTTCTTAGAGGGGTGTGTACACAGTGACTGATGAGCCCCAGCAGCCCTGCCTTGCTCCACACTGGTGCCAGCCAGCTCCCAGCGCTGCACATGAGCTCTTACTGCAGGGCCAGGCACAGGTGAGACACCCCAAACACAACACTGCTCTGATGGGTCAGACAGGGAGTCAGTTTGGCTTAAAGAGCCAAAAAAAAGCCAGGTCCTGTAGGTAGACTCCACTCTCTGATACAGTTTGCTTACTGCTCATTTTAGACCAGACCAGCCTTTTCAACATGAAGATATTTTGCTGTTAATGGTGATGTACAGTCTCATACAGCAATGGCATCATACAACAAAGGTATCATGTAATTCAAATCATGGCTTATTTCACCAAGATTAATGCTCCCCAAGGTGCACATCAGATTTCTCCATCCTTCCACTTATGTTTGGGGAGAAGTGCCACACTCTCAGAGGTGAAAACCATTCCAACTACCCGCCCACATTCTCCCATGCACCTTGCTACCCATAACCATACTCCTTCAGGATATGTTCCTGTGTGAAATTCCTAAATAGGTGTATCTTGGAAAAACCAGAACAAGTTCTTGAGACACACCAGTGTGTGCATTCTGATCACCCAAGGATACTGGAGGGACTGAGGAGCCATTGTAACAAGGCAGAAAGCATCTCACTGTAGGAGAAGGTGCAATTCTTCATCTTTACCACAAATTAGCTCTCAAATTAAAAAAGGGAAGAGGTGTAGTTTTTATTGCTTTCATGAGATGGTGCCCAAGGTACAGGGTTGACTGTAGTGCTGGGCCCAAATACCAGACTACTCTCAAAATAAATGATATACAGCATAGCAAACTGCAAAAGCCAAAACCAGCCCTTCCCACACTCTCAAATTTGATGTACAGCAAGACGTGGAGTGTGGCACGGAGCAGGTAAGGGAACAAACAAGTCAGTGTCAAGAACACGTGAGTCAATATTGCAACCAGCAAGTGTTAAATAGATACAGAGTTAGGCTCCTCTACCATGCTCCGATCGAATCTGTTGTTATTCTGAATGTTTAGTGCCCTGTGTTGGGTGCCAGGAAGGACTGTGATGGGCTCACCCTGCATGTCAGCTCAGCCTCACAGAGCTGCTTGCTCACAACTCTCAGTGGAATAGGAGGAAGGACTGGCATGGCAGGAATGAGAAAAGTCATTCTTTGAGATAAAGTACAGAATAATAAGTAAAGGGTTAAAAAAAAGGATTAAAAAAAAAAAGGCAAAACCAAACCAAATAATCCAAAGTGATGCAAAAAAGCAATCACTTCCCACCAGCTGACTGCTGCTGAGCCAGCCCCTGAGCAAGAACCCCTCAGAAACCTCACCACCTCACATTTCTGAGCATGGCACTGGATGTTATGGAATATTCCTGGGATCAGCTGGGGTGAGTTGGGGTCAGATGTCCTGGCTGTATCCCCTCCCAAACTCTCGTCCACCCCCAACCTCCTCACTGGAGGCAGTGTGAGAAAGAGAAGGCCTTGTGCTGTACAGGCAATTCATCTCAGCCAGAACCCACACAGTTCCATAACTCTGTGCTTGTGGAGTCTTAGAGGTTTAAATTTGCATTTCCTCTTGGCCACAGAATGAGTAGGGTCTTTGATGATGTCAAGAGAAAATGTTAGAGCCCTTCCTGAGATTCATAAAGCCCTGACTGGATCTTGCAGAGAAGATCAGAGGGTGAACTCAGTGTCCTACAGCCTGGAATCACCCTTGGGTCTCTACTACACGTTGGGAAGCAAAAAGGCAAGTTTTGGCATGCTCAAAGGGGCAAAGAAACTCAAATATCTGCTTTATTGCCCGTTGTAAAATGAAGCTTAATGATTTCTTTTTCTTTTATATGTCACATTCGATATCACTTCCCCTCAATCTAGTGGGTGGTGTGCACCAGCCATGACGAATGTGGATCAAAATAAATTCTTTCAAGCCTAATCAGCTTTATTCCTTAATTGACCTGAAGGATGCTAAAACAAATAAACTAAAATTTAGCTGATAATTTTTGTTTGCCTGCTCTGCTGTGCTTGTGTTGAGGAGATTTTTCTTGAAACACTAAAAAGACTACTAATTCAGAAAACCATCCTTAGTCTGAAGCCTGACAAAACAAACAAATTAGGACAATTACAGCAACAGGAGTAAGTGCATAAATTTTGAAGCACACGGAGTACATAAATAATTGGTACATATTTTAAGAATAATTATGAAGACATGAAGCTACCTAGAAATTAAGGTAAAATGCAATATAGATATACCAGAATAGATGGCACCAAGCTGTCCTGATAGCTCTTCCCAGTTTTCCAGAGAAGGGCAAAGATATGAATCTCATGTGGCTTTCTGTAAACACTGCATTATCAACTAATTTCTTTTGTGAAATGTGCTTGACATTTCTATACAAGTCCTTAAATTTTAGATGAATGGATGCTGTCAGGTTCTGTTAATCAAGAACTCTCTTAGTAGCCTCCCTGTAGCCCAAACATTAATGGAGAAGTACTAAGGCATAGAAGATGGTATAGAGACCCAGAGAGGTTGGCTTTAAGTCACAGGGTGGATCAAGTGCTTCCTTCCCCTTGTGGGTGGGTCATCACAGATGGGATCTGGTGTGAGAATGGAGAGGGAACTGGTGAGAAAGGAGGGAACAGTGGGCTGTGTTGCAAAGGAATGGCCAAGGGAGCTCTTTGAGCATCATTCAAGGACTGCTTGTGTTTGAAATCTTTTCTGATGACTCCAACTCAGTAAGTGCTTAAAAATGAAAATTCCTTATTGCATTGAATTTGGATGCTTTGCCAAAACAGAAGAGGGCTAGAATTACATAAAGGAAGAACTAAACAACCTTGACCACTGTACATCTGGGGCTGGCATGAAATTTAGAGCACAGAATGAAAGGGTAAGGTTTTGTTCTCAGAGTCTGGCGGATAAAAATCTTCCTAGAAAGTCTGTGTTCCAAACAAAAAGAAGGATCTCAGATGAAGAAGAAGGAGGAGGAGGACGAGGACGAGGAGGATGAGGACGAGGAGGATGNGCAACTGGATACCATTTTAAGTTGCCATGGAAAAGGTGAATGTAGTTCCAGAACATACCAGGACAAGCATTTTCAGCAGTGCTGGTATGAATGTCTGTGAGTGATTCCCCCAAAACTGTCTTGGCATGACACCTGATGTCTCAAAAGGACTGGAAAAAGAGAGAGGCAACTGAGAGAGTTGAGGAAGGAGAGGTTAAAAGGAGATCTGTTTTCTGCCCGTGAACTCTTGTAGAAACTTCCCAGGTGAAGAGAGGAGCTATTTAAAATAAGAAGGAAGGTGGCACAAAAGCAGAGGCATATGTCCTTGTCATGAAGGTACTTCAGAAAGACTCTCTTTAGTTTCTGTGCTGGATCCCTCTGAAAGGAGACCCTAAGGAAGCAGGTTCTCGCCTGTTTGTCAGAATCCTTCAGCCAGGAAAAGAGTGGCTTTTGAAGCAATGCTTGTACCACGCTAGTCCCTTTAGCTGACATTAATCTGTTAGCCTAATTAACCATTAGGCTTTTGAACTGTCTTAAAATAATCTTGTTTTTAAAAAATGCCATCAATAATAGAAGGAAAGCTGTATAGAAAAGAAAAATACGTCTTTGTGTTAAATACAGATTTCTGATCACAATAGTATAATTTCTTTTAGACATATGACTGGTATTTTTTAACATTGGACATATAGTTGTAATTATTTTTCTCCTTAAAGGTGTACAATTTAAAAGAACAAGATTTTGGCTAGTTATACAAGAATGAATGAAATGAAATGCCTGAATTGCATGCTAACATACCCTCACTCTTGCAGCATATTATTGTCTTTTTCTGCCACAATAATTACAAATTGTCTGAACCATGTAAACAGTCATTGACTATTTGAAAAAGAAGGAAGTATATGTTTTGAGAAAAGGACAGACAAAAGGTCTCCCAGTGCCAAACTTTCCCAGAATAATGCAAGAAAGAAAGACATGATCTTCCCTTCCTTACCTTTTCTGAGCATTTTTATTTATAGACACAAAAGATTTGCCAGATTATATAGATTGGTACACAATGTGAAATTAAAGATTGTCTGTTTTTGTGGCTTTGAAACTATTATTTGTATCTTGCTTATGGGTGGAGACAAATAGTGAGGAGGTGGAACAAACTGTCCACAAAATTGTCAGGTAATAGAGCTTTCCTCAAACATAATTGCAATTGCTCTAGTTCATTAGTCACAATATTTGCTTGAAAAAATAGCAGCCTGCAATGATTTGATAGAAATAGTTGTGGCAGAAATTCTTTGCTCTGCAGACAAATCAAACTTGCCTTTTGTTATACAGCAGTTAGTTTTTGAAGCTCTGCATTATTTAAAAAAAATCCAGTCACTGGAATTTCTTATATTCTTGTCTGGTGATGTCCATAATTAATTATAAGTGCATTCTCATCCTATCTGGATCAAGAAAAATCTAAAATTCTAAAATAGAATAAGTAACAGTAGTCCCAGTAAAGATCACAAGCTTCATTAGGTTCTTGCTGCATTACACCTTTTTATTACCTTAAAAATATCACAGAAAAGAGACAAATTTACAAGTGGTTTTGGAGGGAAATCAGCCATACAGAGACTACTATGGCAGATTAGTGACAGCAGAAAGGCCTGGAATCCTACAATTCAATGAATTACAGTGGAATTTCCAAGTATCTCATGAAGTCAGTCACAGCCCCAAGGGCTCTTTTACCTTCTGCAAAGCAGCAGTGCTGCAGTAACAAGAACAAACCTCATCTTTCTATCCCTCCTTACTTCCTGGGAGTTGAAGTCTTCATGCTCAGGCCAGTCTGCTAGAGCAGGAAGGGAGAGGATGAGAATAATTCCTCCCTAATCCTGAAAATAATAAACTAGGTGGACCTAATGCTTAGCAAAGGAGCAGTCACAAGCACCGTTATTCATTTGTGCCTTTTTATTGTGCATGTCCAGAAACCCACTTCTAGGGTAGATATTATGATTTATTTGCTATGAAATCAGTGATCAACACTGTAAGGAAAATGCTTTTGTTTTACATGGGGAAAAATGGTTATGTGGCAAGAATCCTGCATACTGACCCGCTGGGAGAGGGGTTTTGCTTTGCCATACAAAATAGGTATGACAGATTAATTAGTGCTTTGAGCATTAATTATATTCAGGATGATAATTCTAAGATAAAAGGTGCACAAGAATGCTGTGTATATTTTCACTGGAGAATATCACATAACTGAAATCTGTAAGCCACTGCCACTTCTTTCTTCCATCATCTGAGTTTCATGTTTTGAGCACAACTCTGGAAGGGCAAAAGACTACTTCAGTGGAGACAGGTGCTCTTCAAAAAGCTCAGAATTTCTGACTGTGTCTTTTTCACTTTGTAATTCTTTATCTCTGGAGATGCCAGATATCTCCCATGCAAAAATGGAAAGGACCTCATCCAGCCAGTGTAGTCACTTGGGTTGCCCACAATACTTTTCCTTCCTGACACCAGATAACAAAATCTCAGCTGGTGGTGGCACACAGAAGACAAGTGTGAGATACAAAGTGAAGAATTGAAGGCCAATCTATGCACTTCCTATTTCTGCAGGCTTGCTTGGAACAAGGCATTTTGCAAATGTTACTGTGTGGCTGCAGCTTGCAGTCTTTGGGTGTGTAAAAACTCAAGGTTTGAGAGACAGAACAAGGCACTGTCTTGTAAATCATGAGCAGTACCCGTCCTGGGGTAATAAACAGTCACCGAGACAGCTGCTGTCATGACAGATGAGCAGAAAGAGATATTGCTACAGCAGCAGCTCTTGTCTTCCTAACTGCATACATGGAAAAATCCAACTATTTCTAAGCAACGAGTAGAAAGCAATACAAGTTATTTCTTTAATACATTAAATGTAGCCCTAATGTCCAGACTCCCAATTCATATTATTATCCAGGAGCAATGTGGAGTAGGATGCAATTTAGCTAGTAGACTCAGGTCCAAAAATTACTGAATTCAAAGCATTGTCTGGACTCCCCAGACATCCCTCACATTAAACATTATAGCATGTAAAAATTTCATCTTTCCTGTCACAGAATAGTATTGACTGGAAGAGGAATATGGTCATAGCTGTCAGGGTCATTAATCCCACAGTTAAAATTGCCACCTGTCTACTGCAGTCAATGGTAGTATTCAGGACAATTACAGATGGAGTCCATGAAGAATCTATTGCCTGTTTTGAAGTTGTGGTACCATGTAGTATAGTCCATGACAACTTTAACATAAACTAGTCTAATGTTTCTAAGTGTGTGCACAACACTGCAATCCCTCTTTCTAGTTTTTATTCAGTCTTTCAGAGAGAAGTCTTATGGTAAAATCTCCTTCTAACATCAGCACCATTTTCAATTAACAAGCCTGTAAATACTTTCAGCATTTGAGAGTTATTTGAAGGGGATTTAAGCCTGAAAATGTATTTATTTTCTCTTTAATGTATTTTGCAGATGCCTACTAGATAATCCAGGAACAAAACTGCTGATTTATAGAGCAATACTGCATGTCACTGGTCTGATTTATTAGGTAGCGTCTGTTTTGTTAGTTCAGCTAAGCAGGAATGGTATTTTAGGAAACAGAAGTGCCAAAAAACATTGTTCATCATTAAAAATCTAACTTTAGGAGCAAGTTGAATTACTGAGGTGCCAAAGTAGCAGGGTTATGTCATGTTCTTTTTTTTATGGTCAGGTTAGATTAGTGAACCACAGAACCCCAAGGTTAGCATTGGCTCACACATGCATGTCTCTACACCTGTCTCAAGCACACTTGATGGTCTGACTGTAGGTTTCCCATTATTGTGACTGGTTCTGGCATTATGTCACACTCCATTTTATGCATCCCCTGTTCAAACTATGAATAAGTAGCAAAATGTAGTACTCTTCATAAGCAAATCCCTTTTCTGTAGTTGTATGGGTTATATCTGAGAGTGTAGATGTGATTATATATGAATTCTCTATTTTCCAAAGAGGCTTGATTTGATTCAATATTTTTTAGACTATTTTATTTTTCTGAATCTCAGCTTTTAAATAAAAATGCCCTTTCATGTCTTTATTGGTCATGATATTTAACATTCTTTAAATGCACAAAACAAAAGCTTAATTTTTTAAATGATTAGCATTATAGCTGTCAATCTTGCACTGAATTTGGTGCAAGTATCACTGTAATATAATTTCTCAGAGATATAAGAACCCCACCTACAGTTATTATGTTAAACTTTTTAACTCATTCTATAAGCTCTTTTCATAAAGCCCTAGAAATATTTTCTCACTTATCTTAATTTTCACCGTCTTATATTCTTAGTTTTTGTATCAGTTTTCTAAGAACACAGGTTTCTTTACAATTTTTAGTATTTATTTTAAACAGTAAGTGTTTAATTGGGGAGGGTGGCTTATGGAAGTACATGTATATCTCTCTATATAGTGATATATCTGGTCATCAGTATATCTTTATATAATTATATAACTGTGCATCTATACCTCTCTTTATACCCTGTGTTGAGGATTTTCATCTCAATGCAATTGATTCAGTATTTTTTCTCATTTGCTTATTTACTAATGTTTCTAACACTCCAGTGTTTAAGTCAGTTTTTCTACAATTTTACTCTTTCCTACTTGAGTAAGAGCGGTAGGCGATTGCAAGACTAATTTCATTGTCAGTCAAAACAACAGTAGCTATAATTATTTTCGAAGCATATATTTATTGTTTGCTTCCATGAGCCTCATTCTTGATCATGTAAACATGTTATTGAATTTCATGGGTAGATTAATTCATGTCTGTACTTCCCTGTGTATTGGGGTGTGATCAGAAATTACAAAACTCCATGCATGTTTAATTTTTGAAAGATACCCTAAAGAAATTTGGAGGAGTTCAGTCTTTTTATCCCCATTTGACACTTGGTGGTGCAATGTTTCTGTCATGAAGAGAATGGAAATATTACAAAATAAGTTTTTCTACATAGCAATTTCTGTATTTTGATGGGATTTTTTTCACTGTATTGTTTTAGTTGGTCAAATCTCCACCATTTTCAGAATAATTATTACCTGCATGAGTTATTTTTGAGACTTTCAACTTGAGATTTGGAGATATGCTTTGGTACACAAGATTAGTTGTCTCTGGGGCACTCTAATCGGTAATTCCTAGAAGGATATATGGTTTCTTGATTGGTGTTTTCTGCATTAAGATACCTGTCACCTTCTCAGACGTTGCTCCTTTTTCTGGTGGTATCTAACAACAGTTCAGACATTTGCGGGGGTGCCACAGGACCAGCAATGAAGTGATTTGCTCAAGTACATCAACAAGCCCATAAGAGAGGTAAAGAGTTGCCAGGATACCTGTGCGTAGAGTCCCAATGACTAGATTGCACAGCCTGCTTTAAATTTGCATACTATAAATATTTTAAACCCTGAAACCAATTCTTTTTTCAAGAATAATTGGCAGGGATTCAGTGTACATTCTCAGGTAGATGTAACAGATCCAGCATTATGTGTTTATATTTGAGTTTCTGCCCATTTAAGGAATTGTTCTGTAAAATTAACAACTCTCACACTCAAGATGCCAAGGCATTTTTCCCTGCATAATTGAAGTGGTTGCCAGAGAAATGGCAAAAGAAACTTTAATTTTGTATAGCACACTAAAATGCAGGCTCATAGCTGTCTACACTAAATGTCTGATGCTCTAAGTGTCCTAGGAGAGAAAGTGAATAATCACCTCATACATACATGAGCCCTGTTCCAGGGTTTCACTCCTGTACCAAGCATCAGCAACCACTGTGCCCAGCCCCCTTGTATGCCCTGCTGCAGAGAGGGGAGCTCATTTTTCAAACACTGCTTGCCCAGTGCTGCCATCCATGTGTGTGAGCTACCTGCACTGCTCTGAGCTGCTCATTGCCAGTGTCGAGCACACCTGGGGGACATTTTCCTCTGTGTTCTCTGGGCACAGAACCAAAAGGGGATTTGCCCAGTAGTACTTCTTAAATGGCAAGTCCTGATGCTCTGAGGCTCATGTAGGGACTGACAGATACTTGTGAAGTTTAAAAAGGCTGCAAAAGACAGGTACACAATTTTAAGAAATTGTGGTCAGTGTTCAGGGGTCTCACAAGGGCATAGGATCAATAAAAATTTTAATTATTCTCTGAAAAGGCTTGAATAACTTTACAGAGCATTGTTTCCTCTTGTGCTCTTTTACCCCACATTTTGGGGAGCTTTGAACTCTGCTCTAAGCCACATCCTTCATGCAATACTGACACTAAAACAATTGCCATTTTGAACATAGGCACTGAGATGGTATTTCAGCAGTTGTTTACATCCTTCAGCAGACAGCAATAGCCCCTGATCAGGCTTTACCACCCAAGCCACAGTCATACATGAAACAACCAAGGGATGTGCATGGCAGCTCAGTCTTGACACAGAGGCAGTGGTAGCCGAGGGGTGCAAATGCTGACCAGGAGGGCAGGACTGGAAGCCTTGGCAAGTGGTGTTGCCCTGCCTGAAATTTTTTTCACCTCAGGAGATGCTATGGAAAGAGGAGACCACCTCACAGGGCAGTCTGCACTCAAACATTCAAGTATTTCAGATGTTCTTCCAGTTGATCGCAGCATCTGCACAGTCAAGGTCAGTGAAAGTCATCTTGCCAATCCCAGAGCTTGGGTTCCCCTATTCAGGTGGGTCAGTACCTGTGTCTGGCATGGCAAAATAATGCAGAAGGATGTAGGAGAGAGCTTCAGCTGGTTGTGATTCTTTTCCCTTCTGCCACTCTATTTCTGCCCTGTGGGAGAAGAAAATGACATTTAGCAAGAAACCAGCTTTCTGTGCCTGGTAGCAGCATGTGTGAGTTCTCCACAAAGATTATGCATGTGGTTTTTGAAACATGCTCTGTATGCATCGTATTGAGGCCACAGCATATGATCATTCCCTTTCTGCTAAAGGGAAGGTAAGTAAACAACCACACAAATACGAGAACCGCAATGCTGAGAAATCAACCCATGGCACACAAGGATAATATAAGCAGAAATATTGTCCCAAGAGTGATTATTATTCAGACCATTTACAAGAAATCTCCTATAAAGTTCAGTGTGTAAATAGTTTTCATTTACAGGAATGGCAGGCTGAGCTTTTAGAAAATAGCTCTGAACTAGGCTGCATCGTTGTCTGGAAAAACCAGCTGGTGGATCTCAAATACGGTGTTTTAATTTCCCACAGCTTCAACATTTATGATTCTTCCTGATACTAATATATGCAATTCAGGTTTCATTTCTGTGCTGAAAATAGAGAGTAAAATGGTGTCCAGGAGGCATCGATTCATTGCCTTGAGACTTGCAAGAAAATTGTTTAAAAAGCAGTCTAACAAGGGATCTAGCTTTCACATCCCTCACATTATCTGAACAAAATTCCACTTAATCGATGAAATATTTGAATAAAACACATTATTGGCAAGGCTCATAGTAATTTATAAATCCTGGCTGTCAAACAGGGATACAACAAGAGGAGGAATACTAGGCAGAAAATGTTGGTGTGTTTTCAGAATAAAATTTATACTACAACAATACCTATAATTGAGATGTTTTCTAGCCAAATCCACCCACAGTCCTATGAAAAGACAGAGATTAGATTTCAAAGGCTATAGAGACACCCTGACTAGTCTGGACTTGAAAACAGGATGTAAGTCATATAAAAGGAAAGCCTTGCATTGTACTAGTAACTTCTACTATTCTGTAGTAATTTAGGTCAGACAGAGATTATCTTTCACTGTTGAGAAGCACGTTAATCTCACCATTTGTGTTTTGTGCATGTCAGATTCGTAGGTATAACTGTGAACTAAAATACTGTCTTGGAATAAACTGAAATCCTAGACAATTTTACAGCATTTTTGCTGAGTGTTGCAGTGTAACAAGCCCTCTGAGTGTCGTTGATTCCAGAAGAATTGGGGGATTATAGAAAGAAATTAAGCTAACAGACATACCCAGGAAAATAAGGATGGGTAGCCTTATTTTAGGCTAAAAATTTATCCTGGATAACTCTGAAAAATCAGTTCATGCAAACATTTAACCTTATTTGAAATGACACGTTACTGTTTTGTAAGTGGTGCTGTTTAAGTAATGGCTAATCAATAGTTGTATTAACTTTCCAGAAGACAGAACCACAATGGGTTCCAGATGGGCTGGAGGTAGGTGGTGTGTGATCTTGAATCCCAGTTTGGAGGAACTGGTCTTGATTGTTAACTGCATTAAATGCTGAAAATGTTTATTAATTGGTAAAGAGTGATGTAGAAAGGTTTGATTTGATGGCACTTCTCCAAGCAAGTTTTTAAAGAAAGGAAGGACATTTATTTTAATTCTTGTCAAAGCCCAGAACAAAATGGACTCTAACTTTCTGTTTTCCACTAAGGTTAAAATGGCACCTCTGCTACGTTATTTAATTATTTCTACACAAAATCTTGGTTTCATTGAAGTTCAAATGTGCCAACAAGAGAAGGAATTCAGTATTCATCAAATGAAAAATTAAACTATAGTGTAGACACATTCATGAAGGACTTAATCTATAAAACATGAAGGGCATGTTACTCTAACTTTTACCTTGACTTTGCTCTCTTTTGACAGAAGAAATTGATATTTAGATATAGATATTAGCCAGAAATGCCCTGTCAAGTTTTTGCTTTAAATTGGTGTGTTTATTAAAGCTGGTCATTATTTGGCAACAAAGGAGATGGTTTACGTTTCCAGCTGGAATTTTAATAAAGCATTATAAGAGTAACTGAAGGACAGCTATTGCATCTGAAAATCTTTGCTGTTATTTTAGCAGGCTCCAGTACAGCTGTTAATGCATCACATCCTGCTGCTGCCAGGACAAGGCCATTTCCTGCCAGAAGTAATAGAGAAGTAGCTCAGACATTATATAAACCTTACAAATGTTAGAATAATCTAATATGAGCCTCTACAATTTACATTTTTATAATCACAGTAAACATCATCTGGTGTCTCTTAAAAGTTGCACTGCTTTTTCAGGAACTCTTACCAATATGAAGTCTTTATCTGCAAATCTCTAGGCAAAGGAACAACCTCCCTTCAGTGTTACATCTGTGACCCCCATGGATCAACTGATCACTGCTACAGCTGGCCCTTGAGTTGTGATGCTCAGCTGGATCTTCTTGACCTCCCCTCCAAATACTGTGTCCTGGTTCTGCTTCGCTTGCCATTACTTTTAGATTTGTTTTTCACTGTTTCAATCATCCGTAATTAACTGCAAATTTTTTCTCATGCTTGAGCCATGTTTGGTGGAGTTGGGAAGTAAACAAATGACTTGTTATACTGACTTCCCACACCTCAATCAGTGACTTAAATTGAGGTACCTTTCCACAGCTGTGTCCTGACTACTAGATGTACATTAATTTGACATTTTGTCCTCATCAAGAAGGTTTTCAATATTCAATCTTTATTTAATAGCAATCCTAAATTCTTTTTCAAGTGCATTGCAGCTTCAGTTTAATCATTTGGACAGAACTATGGCTAAGGTTTGGTTCTATTCCAAACAAAATAGATTCCTCAGGCTCTATTCTTGCACTGGTCTGACGTGTTGAATGCAACTGGTTGTTATTTACAGCTGGCTGACAGCTGTAATACATTTGTAGCTTTCACTACTGCAGTGTATCACTGGCAGGAAACTCTTAGCAAGGAGCATAGCTGGAGCCATAACAGAATATTTCAGTGATTCTGTTAACACTCAGTGCACTGCATCTCACCCTGTGAGTTTGTTCAGCACTGGGAACTCTTTCGTGTGCTGAGGGAGTAGGGCTGGGCAGCATCATCAGAGCCATAGCACAGCAGGAAAACAAAACCAGAGAATAAAAGGATGGGTTCAGACTGCCACTGTCCTCCAAACAGCCTGGAGTGGATGTAGGGCACAGTAAGAGGTGCAGGCATGGAGCATCCTCCTGGGCACTACCACTCTACAATTTCTCCTGCTGTTTTCCAGCAGGGTGTGACCTGGGACTCATTTGTATACTCGTATTTAGGCTATTCAAAATACAAGGTAAAATCCAGGAGGATTTGGCTGTGCATTGACTGGATATGACCTTCATCCTTTCAAATATTTTTTCTATGATTAGCAGACAGTTTATAATGTATTACTGTATGCTTCTTATGAACTACTGGAACTTTGGGTTTATTTTTTTTCCTTCAATATAACACATATGAAGGATTTTTTCTATTTAACTGTCTCTTTTCAAGAAGTCATTTCTCTCATCTGGTGCAAAAAAAGGTTTAACACGATGAAAGCACCTGAACAGCAATGTTTCTTAGATTTTTTTTCTCTCCTGAGGTAGTTCATTCAACGTTAAGAAATGTGAGACATTCATAATTTCAATTTAACACACTTCTCTTTTCTTTTGTCCATTATCTTTCTTTTATATACCGCTGTTTCAGGCACATGCTCTGTTCTTTTGTTTATATGCTTAGTTCAGTTTGTAGCTCCAGCTAAAATAAGACGCATTGTGAAATTTTATCCTGGTTTATATTTTTGTATGCTTTTAGTTTAACTTGAGCTGTAAGAACTGTTCCTTAAAACAGAACAAGTTTTTTGCCTTCATTCAAATTGCCTATTTTGCTTTTAGTTGCGTTTTAACATTGTGAGCTTAGAGAGTACTATAATTCCATTAAATGTCTGAATTCCATTTCAAATGCTGTTCCTATGTAACTGTATTATGTAATGCTTATTTGCACTTCTTTTAAACAGGTGACAAGAAAAGTATTAAAATCATGACTGCTTACTGCAATTAACTAGGTAATAAATGTAATAATGATTACTGGATAGAAGGCATGAAAGGAATTCTAAGTGCTTTCTAACAATTAATGAATAAAAGTGTGCTAAGCTGTATAAAGAAGTGACAACTGCTAGATATACCCTGGGGACTCCTGGGTGTCAGGCACAGTCCTCAGTGTGTTACATCTTTCTTGACTCACACGATTCTAGATCTCAAACTGACATGAGCAGCTTTTGTAGAAAAACATACTACCAGCTGAATATCCCAAAACAGCCTTCTGGGACAAAATATCCTCATTGAGAATTTCAGTTTAGTACTTTTAAGGGCAAAAGTTGTATAATATTATCCAAAGGCTGATACCCTCTTTCACTTGATTTAGGTTAAGATAACTGGTGTGGAAAGTATTTGTTTACAACTTCTCAAACTGCCAGGACAGCTACACAGTTACAAGAAGTCTTTTAAATTAAATGGGTGGGAAAAAAAAAAAGAAAGAAAAAAGTGCTTTTATCTTTTGGTACCAAAAATTAAAAAACAAAACCAAACCAAAGCAAAAACCTCACACCAAAAAAAAAAAAAAAACAACCAAAAACCCATAAAGTCTGCCGGCAATCAGACAGCCTGTTTTAGGCTCTATGCTGGCCCACACAATCAGAAACTTCTCTCTTCATCCAGGTTTTATATCAGAGGTTACATTTATCAGAAAAAGTCTTTATTGACCCCTTTCTGGAATTTCTCCATCTTTGACATCCTTGGAGATTGCTGTGCCGCTTCTCCTCTAAACTAAGGACTTTCTCATCCCTTTTAACAGAGCTCCTTTTTTTTTTCCCCAGACACATCCTGCACTTTATTGTTCTATTATGTTGGTTATTAATAAAAAAGTAAACATCTCCCAGCCTGTACCTTGTGAGCTGTGAAGTTTGTGTACTTGACAGGCATCCTTAATACAAACATTCAAATGAGATTCACCCATGCAGTGTATCACTGGCACCTGGCTGAGAACAAACCGTGTGGGAGGCACCTACTTTGGGATGATATTTGCATAGTGATGACTGAACTCCAGATCCTATCTTTCAAAGGTGTGGCAATAAAAATATAACTTCAAATGCAGCAAGCTCCAAGGTGTACCTCAGGCAGAGTTCCTGATGATGAAAGTAACTAGAGAAATTATGATGGCAGCTGCAAAGGAGGTTGTGCACTGAGTTTCTGTGACTTTAGCTACTAAAGCTCTTGAGGTGTGCCATGGTTCAAAAAGTGAATTTTTTGCTCTACTATCACAACAGTCATACAGGAGGAAATACAGAAGAAATAAGAATTACTTTACTTGGAAAACTTTTCCTGAAACATACGAAGCCTTTTAGGGAGACAGACAAAATCCAGACCACTCAGCAATGGGATGTTCTATCTAGAGCACATTCCATCTATGAAGGAATAAAGAGACAGTTCCACAGGTCAGCACTCATTGCTGAGTATTGTACATTAAGTAGGTAGAATCCAGTTATCTACTCTGGAAATAACTTTTTGTGTGTGTTCAAGTGTCATTT
The DNA here is from genome assembly GCA_013397375.1 of Toxostoma redivivum. Taxonomy (NCBI): domain Eukaryota; kingdom Metazoa; phylum Chordata; class Aves; order Passeriformes; family Mimidae; genus Toxostoma; species Toxostoma redivivum. Next base: position 550,653 of record VXBI01010647.1, read on the forward strand.
TTTAAACACTACGGAAAAACTAGTGACATTCATTGAGCCATTGGTTCTTTGTCTCTCTCACATAGCAGGTATTTTCATAGTTTAATTTCAGTTCTAAACTGTTAAACATTTCCGATGAATGCACATCATCACAACTCTTGCACCCTGTTTCACGTTGGTTTGATAATAAATCATTGGCGTAATAAATCACACTGTCCTGTGGGAAAGTAGAAGCAGAAAACAGAGACACCAACTGCTCTTCAAAGTATTTATTTACCTAACCTGAGGATTTGATAAAGGAAAACTCTTTACATAAAACTGGTAGATCATGGGAGCAAAAGGGAGGAGATCACAAAGTGTGCCTTCATTACAAAAGGTGAGGGAGGTGGTAGCAGTGATGGAGCAGTGACATTACTCCTCTGTAACTGGGAGAGAGGATGCTGGAGCAATTTCTGCCCTTCCTTTGTCCCCTAGCAGGGACTGTGTCTGTTATCTACACTTCCCTGTTATCTTGTGTTTTCACTATGTACAGGATGGTTTCCATACATAAGATACATGTCTGCTCTCTTTGCAATTCCCAGCTCCCCCAACCAGCTCTGCCCAGCTCTCCAAACCAGCTCTTCCCGGCTCCCAAGGCTGCATTCCTGCACCAATGAGTCATTGACCTTCTGTGGTTTGTGTTCCCACCCGAGCTGGAGCCTCTGCTCTGCCTCCCTGGCATTCTTGGGGGCTTTGTGATGTTACTTCGAAATCCAACAGGCTCCTGGCTTGCAGTGACAGATCTTCAAAGGGCAATAGTATCCCAAAGCTCAATATTAGCATAGCAAGCCCCAGTGCCTTAGCTCCCTGCACAGTCAGTGTAGAGATAAGCACTCCAGAGAGAAATTCAAAGTGGTGAAATTGGAATTTCACTCCTGAACCTCTTTCTGAAGGACCCCAGCTCTGACTATTAGTGTGAGAAGAAGCCCAAGTTGTTAAGCCTCAGTAGGTTATATCAGCCTTTGAATACACAGCCCACATCCATCATCCCCCACCTAGTGCCTCCACAGCCTTGCAAAGGAAATGTAAGTGTCCTGAGGAGCAGTCACTGCAGGATTGCTGAGCAGCACTGACAGCCTCTATGATCAGTAAATCCTCCTCTAAACTAGTTCAACCAAGAAACTGAATTCAATTATTGAAAAAACAGAGAAACACTTGAAGGACACACTTTAATCCCAGTAAAATCAAAGGAGTGAATTTTTCGGGCTGGTCATGCTACAGTTTCACTACAGTCTTTGTAGGGATTCTTGAAGCACTTTTAAAGGACAGAGAGGTATGCATTAACTGTTTTCATTCATTGGTCATTCTGCTGCTTCTTCTGAAAGACTGTTTAGGACAGACCTTCTCACTGGGCTTTTCTCACTTTATTCACAGCTTATTGTCCTGAAGTACTTACACTGCTGTTCATTCCTGTGCTTAGTTAATTAACTTCTTGTCTCTGACTCTAAGCTTCCACCTTATCTAACATCAAAAGTGTCCCAAGCTTTTGATCAGTTCTCATAGACTATAAATTGGTTTTTAAAGGCATAATATGAAAAAAGATATGCTATATTCTCGTATTATGTAACATTTATAAAGTAGTTATGCTGTTTTCTGAAATCGGAGCCAAGTATCAATGGGTAACTTAAATTCCCATATGCTAAAGCCCCCTAAATGCCTTTGGATTTCTAAGTTGCAATCTTGTTGTGTCACTTTTTAATATTCCTTCTGCTTGTGTGGCAACAAACCTACCTTTATGTAAGAAATGCTTATTGCTGTTTTTGATAGTAAAATCACTATCAATAACTTATTATTTAATTCTAGTTTACAGATCCCTAGCAACATCTGTCTGATGCTCCTGTCCTTTTTGACAGGTGTAAGACAATTTGCATTGTGCACCAACCTAATGCACAATACTAATTAAATCTGAAGACAGAAGCACAAAACTATAGCAGCCTAAGAGTATAAAAATTACACATTAAGCCTGTGGTCCTTCTAACCCACCAATCTGTAACAACCAACAGCAGATGTCTTGTGCAGAATACAAAACCCAGTGGTCATGGAGTGGTATTTTCAGAGAGTGATGCCCCTTAACTTAGTCTTCTGTGGATATTTCTTCTTGCATTTGCCCAACCACTTATTGAATCCATACACACTTTTGCATTGAACAACACTAGAGTTTTTATAGCTCATTTACTCCTTGTGTGGAAGATCATCTGTTGTTTGTTCTGCATCTGCTGCCTGCTTGCTTTATTTGCCAGTAATACTGCTGTCCCTTGAACTGTAAACTACAATTGTTCTCCATTTATTCTCTGTGTTGCTAATGGCTGCAGAGGCCTCCATTGTATTCCCTTCTCAGCAGTTTCTTTCTCATGCTGGTACTTGCTCCTCACAGAGCTGGTCCAGACTTTGATCATCCCTGCTGCCATTCTCTGAACCCATTCTAGTCCCTGAGATAGAAGAGTCATAACATCCCAGAATACCCAAGGTGCAGGCACATGGGGTTCATATAGGGAAAAAAAAATGTTTCCTGTTGTGTTCTCTATTCCTTTCTTTGTCATTTCTACCATTTGATTTGTTTTTCTGACCTGAGCACTTGACCACCTAGTTGACATTGTAATAAAATTCTCAATTCCAGTAGCAGAGAGGTTATTATTTTATATATAAGATTTTCCTATGTGAATAATCTACACTTTAATACTTTTCTCATTCTTGGTTTTGTTCCCAATACTGATGGCCTTTGTTCCAAATAATTCAGTGATGATTTTGAAAATCTTGTTTTGGTTCAGATAATTTTCAGCTGCTGCCTGCTTTACATGTTGGAAGTACATATCCAATTATTTGATGTAAATCAAAGCTTCCAGGCTACTACTCAATATAAATTCTCCTTCAAAGGCATGACTAATTTGAACAGAAAAGGTTAATATCCCCTCTTTTTATGCAGAGATATATTTCAATTCAACCAAGTTTTCATCACACAAGACAGTCCTAAGATTTCTACCTTAGACAATATGCAGTTCTTTTTTTAAAAATAAAATGCCCTTACACTTTTTTCCTCAAAGAGATTTCCATCAGTATTTTTTTTGTAAAGTTAGATTTGTCATCTTTTATTCTATTTCCACTGCTTTTGCCATTGAAAATCCTTCATAACTATCTACTTTTCCTTCAGTAGCATGCATGTTCCATGTGGAATATACTAGATATGAAATTTCCCTATTTTCTGGATTCTTGCTTTTTACAAAACTTATGTTGTCATCTGACAACCTGCACTTGGTCATGCTGTAGTGTTTTTTTAGAGACAGGAATCTGAGGCAATGCAAAGTTCACAGACCTGTATAACATGCTACACTGACACTAATTCTCCTGTCATTGCCTGTCTTGTGCATTAATTCCTTAAGCATATGGATGTGCAAAACATTCTCTTCTGCCAGTGCCACAGAACTGGAAATTGCAACAAAGGCTTTTTCCCTTTTTGTCCTATCTTCTTCCATGATGAACACCTTCTGTTCTGACCAAAAATTCACCATTAAGTGCTTGGTGATAATACTAAACATTCATTAAAGAAACCTCTCTGGGGAAAAAGGCTATCAACAATTTTGAAGGCACAATGTGTGGTATTTCAACAGGGAGAAGAAAAAGGCAGATATTTCCTGTCCTCAGGCTGTGGATAAGAGTCAACACACTGAAGCAATATTATACCTGATTCAGATTATATGTGCAATTATATGCTAAAGAGGTAGCAAAAAGTTTTTGGAATTAATTTTTTTATGGCCATATAAAATTTCTCTACTTGCAGTACTCCAGTGGAGGTGCACAGCACTATCAAATGAGTATATTTTTCCATTTAACTGTTTTCAGGCTTTCAGGCCACTTAGAATTCTGATTCAGACAATCCCAGGAGAATTAATTTTGTTTTCTATTTGAGTTTGTTTTTCCTCTTTGTGTTCTTGTAGTAGCATGGAGAAAAATATTGTAATGTTGTGGGTGTTCTGTAGAGGCTTATTCATCTGCTTCAGTGAGTCTGCTCATTTTGCATCCAAGCACTCAGTTGCTAAAATCAGCAGACCCTATCTTGTATATGTCTAGACCCTATCTAGTATAACAGCTGATATGAGAACAAATAGAAATTTAAACAGTTTGTATAGATTCTTAAGAAAATCATTACAATAAATTATCATGAATTCTAAATACAGAAACACATTTGGTAACTGACACTGACATTAATAGTTTCTTCTTTTGTGCTGACAGGTATGATATTTGCAATAGAGGAATTTGTGTGCATGTGCTGCTAGGAGAGACCGGAGGCTTTAGGAACTTTTGGTCTTTTCATCATGAAAGATAGTGTTAATTGAAGACTATGCTGGGATTATGAATATACCGCCAAACATACTTTCTGCTTGCAAATGTTATGATAACGTTCCAGGAGATGAATATCAACTAGAACCACATGAGGCTTCTATACTGACCCTTAGTAGAGTAATAAATTCTAGACTGACAGCTGATGTAAATGGTCACTGATTTGGAGAAATGAAAGTTGTGGTGGGTTCTCACAAGAGGTCTCTCACGTGAAGTCTCATCTAGGTTTGTGAACTTGTGAGAATTATGGTTTCTCTTAGAAATGGTGTGCAAAGGTAATAGCTTGACTTTTGTTATTCCACATTTCAGAACTGGTGTGCCTGCCATGCATTGCCTTTTTCATATTCAGCTTTACTTTGGTCATGTGCTGACTGTCAGATGTGTTTATCCTGCAGTTTGGGGTCTCCTCCTCTGTACATGGAGGCTCAGACTCACCCTCTGAACAGATTCATTAAATGATGATTGATGTGGCCTCTAGCAGAGTCAACACCAGTGGGGTGCTTTAAAAGTCACCTAGTTTTACACAAGCTATGTAATAATCCAGCTGACTATGGGCTTTTTATGTGCGTGTTAGGGTAGTAAGAAAAAGTGGAGACAGTTCAATTGCTGCTGACCTCAAACCTAGAAGGATGTCTGGGAGAGGAAAGGGCAACACAAAGATATTGGGCTGTTAGGCAGAGGGAAACAGCTGGAGTCAAGGATTTTCCTGGGTGGTCTGACAGGGCCACCATGTCTCACCCATGGCCTAAAACTCCCTTCAAGCTTACAGGTCTTCCCACTGCACTCCACACCATTGTGTACATTCATCCATTACGCCAACATCAAAGGTAATTGAAAACAAAGGGAACAGAAACAGCCTCATGTTTATTCTGAAATGTTCAGTTTGTAGCAGGTTGTATCAAGAGAAATTAAGATCAGAGAACAAAGATAATTAAATGGCACTTGTACAGCAGGTTGTTTCAGGTCTGTCTCTTCAAATTCTGCCTTTTTGCTCATGTGCTCTTTCATCAGTAGCCTATCCCCCACAGTGAGATTAAATGAGGATTTTGACCTGCTTCATCACTTCTGTAAACAAGGAGATTCAATGAGTTTCAGCTTGTTCATTGACACCTGGGGCTTGACCAAAGCCTAGGAAAATCAATGGAAAGACTTCCATCAGCTGTAGTGGATTTTGAACCCTGCCTTTGAAACTTGGAATAAAGATGATAGTGGGAAAGGAATACACTTCTGAGCATAAAAAGAATGGATCATACATCCATATTTTGTTTTGGTCAGTTGATGACCGACTTTTAAATACAGAATTGAACACAGACCTCATGATGTTTCTAACTGTGTTATGAAGTGTCTTGATAAACATTTGTTACAAAAAGATAGGAATATGAATTAAGTAAATGTAATATCAATAAAAGTGCATTACAGTGGAAAAGTGGAGCCATTTTAACTTCTTAATTTTAGTTCTGCAGAAATATAATTAAAGGCACTAACAATCCATGCAGAATTCTGTGTTATTAAATAGGTCAGTGATGTGGGTTGGGCAAGGGCTTTAAAGTTTTTTCGAAGAGGTAGATGGGGTTTTGAGGCCATTCTGACTTTTTTTTTTTAGCAGGACTCTCAGAAACTCTCAGTAATAACATTAAAAAAGTCTCTTAATTTACTTCTAGAATAAAATGTCTATTTAAAGTTATGAGTCTAAACTCAAGATCTTATGTAGAAAAATAGTTCATTTTAAGGACTTAATAAATTTAATCAATTTAACTCCAGGCCATGTTTTAGCAGTAATAATGCAAATTAAAACGCACTACAGTAAAATAACAGCATAAGGAGTGTCTACATTGGAGTTTTACTGTGCGGTTCCTTTTATGTTGAATAGTTTCCAGAAATGGAGATGATGACTGTATTCTCTTGAAAAAAATGCCAATCTGCAGTTGCTAGGAAATGTATTCTAGTCTTGGAATTCTAACTTGACTAAATTCCCTATTGAAAACCTCATTATTTTATGAATTACTTACTGCAACTAAAAATATCACTAAGGATGCCTGTTGAGACACAAAATTGACTTTGAAAAGTCAAATAAGCTCATTAGATGTATTCAAAAGATTACTTGCATCCATTATCTGTTCAAAGTAAGTTAACTGACTTCTATTTAAAAATAGAAATCCTTTCTACAACAGTGCACATTTTTTCAGTGGTGATAACAAGCCTGACCACGTGTAAAAAAAAAAAATCAGAATACATATATATGTGAGTCTTTCCCCATCATAAGTTGTTTCTTTCCAATAAAGCTTGTAAAAGCTGCAAAAGAAATGGGGTGTATCAGTCCCAGGTGTCTAATAGTCTGCCAGCACAGTTCTCCCAACACAGTTCTTCTCCAGAGCTGCTCTCTGAACTGTCCAGACTGATGCCATCAAACCAGTCACAGGCAGCTAAATGGTAAGCCTAAGAGACTTCACTAATTACTCGTGTAAACTCCCACAGATCACCAGGTATTTCTGGCTTTTTGATTGTGTATAGAATTAAAGAGATTTAAAGCTCCAAAGGGAAGAGACAAACTTTAGCTATGTGGAGTTGAAAGTGGTTATAGTAAAGAGGCTTATTTTTTAGTCTCACTTCAAGTAATTTATCATCATCCTTCTCTTCTGGGTACATGTGAAATAAAAATATCTACATATATAGTATATAGGGAGCAAGTGTGACTTTTATTAGATCTTATTTCTGATAAACAGTAGAGATGATAATCCAGTTTATGGCATTCAGTGTGTTGTACCTGATGCTTACAAAGCTGTTTTTCAGATATATGAGCGCCCAAGGTTTTTGAGGCTCTGTTTTAGAGCTGCTTGGTAACGTGATGCAATGTTTCCTCTCACAACATTTATGACTGTGTCAGAAGGTCAAGGAATTTGGTAAGATTTCTTTTGTGATTGTACAAATATGAAATGTTACCTCTTTGTTCCTTAATATTAGATTGGAGACAATGAATGATTAATGTAATAGAGCAATGAGACTCTTTGAATGGAAATGAAATGATAGCTCACCACAAAGAGAGTTCAATAGACACTTGTGACTCATCAAAGGGGTATTTCAAATGCATTTATTGCTAAAGCTGCCGTAGCAGCAGAAAACTTAAAAACCAGATGTCTTAAGTAAAGAAAATTTGTGACTCTGCAGCATTTTCTAAAATTCAGGTTCTTTTGCTTCAAATTATAAACGAGGAAATAACTTCTATAGTAATAGGCTTGCTGGAAGACTGTCCTAAAAACTACACTGTTCTCTTAAATTGCATGGGTGCAGTGTTAGTGCTCTTAGCTATCAAATGTCAGAGACACTTTACAGCATCTACAAGTTCAGGAAAAAATGTAAGCCAGAAGCTATAAAAAAAATATTATCTCATGTCTTTCAAAGATGATTGAAGAAAATTAATTAAGAAATTAAAAGACGCCCCTTAAATGTGATTTTGATCCAAAATGAGGCAGTTTTGATACCACATCATGTCTCAGGATTGTACTGAAGGGCTCATATTTCATAAAGCACATCTCATGTCATTCATGGTGCTCTGTGCTGACAGAGCAGCTCCAGTGCTTTGGGATGTTGAGCAGCAGAAAGAAAATGCTATTTTCAGGCTTGATTGAAACACATATTTACTAATTCTAGAACCTTGACAATGATCAAAAACATTTCCTTCTACTAATTCTTCACTTTTACTTCTTCAGGAATTAAAATCCAGAGATACAAAAGTAAAACACAAGCGATAATGATGTCTTGGATTTCTGAGTTATTGGAGGAAAAACAAAATAAAAAATGGCCCCCAACTCCTATTTTTCCTTTTCTCATTATTCTAAAGAAAAAAGCACTCATTGAACAGTCTGGATTTGCATCATTACTGAATATTTTTTAATATTAAACTAAGATCCTTTTAGAAGAAGTCACACAATGAATTTCTTTTAAATAAAGGAATGTCATTTAAGACCTCTATAGTTTAACGAGGTTTAACTATGTACAGATTTAACAAGGACAGTCTTCTGCCCCTCTCTAATTTCCTCATAGATGGGAAAAAAAATTTCACAGAATGGGTAGTTATCTGAAAAAAAACCAACTCTTGCAATAATTGCAATACCTAGAGAAATCTAAGACAATGAAATTTGAAATCTGAAAGGCCTGAAGACAGTATTAGGATATGTTAATGGTATTTGGTTAAGCACTATTTTTCTATTTTCTGTGTAAAATGCAAGACTTTATTTCAGATTTTTCCTGATGTATTGGTTTACAGTACCTGTGTTTACCACTTTACTGTCTGATGAAGACTGTTACTCTATCCCTAGGTAGTTTCAAATATGTTTTTAAGGAATAGCTGTGAGCCACAAAAATAAGTGATGAGGGAGAGAGGCTGCAAACCAAGGTCCGACGGAGTGTGGAGTGGGCGGTGACCCCTCACGTTCCCCAGCGGTGCTTGATCCGCCTATATCAAATAAAGCAATCTAAATTTTGTTGAATATCGAGACTTTTGTTTCTCGTTTATAACACTGCCCTTCAAAAAAGTGCCCAAGCTATCCCCAAATTACGGGCTGCTCACAGCCTGTCTGTTGAAAACCCAGTGTAGGAATTCCAATCTCCAGAAGTTCAGAGCCTCGTCCCAGTTTCTGCCCTGATCACACTCTCAGCTCCCTCTTCTCCAGCTTGACTTTCGGCTGTTGACCTGAGTTCCACAAGGATCAAGGCTCATGTGATTGCACAGCCCACAACCTTCACCCCTATGCTTAAATCTATTTCCCAAATCAAACAGTTTGATAAGCGAGCTGAGGTCTACACGGGAGTGTTTCCGGTATGCCTGTAAAACCAGGCTGCTGGGTTTAACTCAACGCAAGCAGCCGCAGTGCAGCAGCCCATCCGAACGCGCTGCCACGTAGCTCCGAACGCGGGGGAGGCTTTGAGTGGCGCTCTGGGGGGAAGAGATCCTGTCTGTGAGCTCACCGAGAACAAGGCGGAAATACTACTGGAAATGCCGCGGCAAGAGAGGACAGAAGAACGGGAGGGACGTGTGTTTTCTCCTCCGCGGAGCTCCCCCAAGGGTGTTTCCCTCGGGGCAGCTCGGGCGCGGAGCGGGACCGGGCGGGGAGCGCGGAGCGCGGCGGCGGCCGCGGGAGGGCAGCAGAGCCGCACGGACCGAGCCTGGCCGGGTGAAACCGACCAACTCCTGACTGCCCAGCAAAGCAGCACCAGGAAGAGATCTGCTCACCAGCACCAACTTGCACCTAAAGGAACCTCTAGAATGCCTCATCTGCTGCACGCACTTTGCTCAGCCACTCGAAGAGGGAACGTATCAAACAGCATCAAGAACAGTCACAGAAACGCAAAGCAACAACTCAGCTGGTTCCTTCAAAGTCCAAGCCTGCAATATGTGAGGCTGGGAAACTCAGAACTGAAACTTCTGCTCTTGCTGTTTTAAATCCTGACTGCTGCCATTGAGTGCACGTTTTGGAAAACAAAGATTGTATTTCTCTTTTTTAAGTGCTCTGAATGCTTACAAAGTAGTATATTTTTACACTGGAAGCCAAAATGTTCCACCCAACATAGTTTAGCTGTAAAAAGTGCATTCCCTGAGTTTAGTAGACTGTACTGTTGCATTATTGCAGCCTATAGAGTGAAAAAAACACATACCCACTTGGCTATAGTTTTATCAGCATCCTGGAAGGGGCACGAGAAACTGTTATGGGATGGTACTGCAGTGGCTCAGAGAGAAATTCTGTTTGTCTCAAAAAAGTGCCCTTCTTCATTTTCAACTTGAGTTATCACTGCTGGTTTTCCAGCACATTGTTTTTTTTTACTTTTCTGGGGAGAGTGTTGGAAATTATATAACTTTCCTAATAATTTTTCCAATTAATTGTTTTAATTAATTTTTATAATTCGTTTTAATGAATCATAAGAATCATAAGTCTCATTTTCCACTCTGTTATATGCCACTGTAGCCAGCATTTAGTAAGTGCTGAGAGAGAGGGATTAAACCTGGATGATTTGGTGAGGAGGGAACAGTTCTGCTCAGGATGCCAGTGTGGGAAAACTCCATTTATTATGCCTAGTGTTGTTTATCCTCTACCTGTTTTGAGGAAGCAGCTGTTCTGTGTAGGGATAACACACTCCCACTCACATACTTGAGCCTCCTTCTGGGAGAGGGAGAGATCATGGAAGCACAGCCTTGGGATAAACTGTGCATGCCTGAAGCTCTTTGATATACTGGGCAGGCAGTGAGCCCCTGCCCATACTCCTGGTCTGCGAGGCTGAACTGAGTCTGACAGAGCTGTGTCCTCATGTGCCTCTATTTCCCGGGATGAACTAAGCCTGACAGAGCCCCTGTCCCCATGTTCCTCTATTTCCTGGGACGAACTAAGCCTGGCAGAGCCTGTGTCTCTGCCACCTGGTGTTGTTAGTGAGATAATGAAATAAATCCACTCTCTGCACTTCAGCTGGGGCATGGAGATCACCCTGGTTACCTCTGTGCATTGATTCACACAAGGTTTGCCACAAGCCGCTCTAGTGGGAACACAGTTTGGGAAAATTACTGAAACTTTAAGTTTCACTAAAACAACTGTAATCAACCTTGATATGCTTCGGTGATCTCAGACCTGTGCAAGAGATGTATTGCTGAAACTGGACACTAGGAATGCAGAATTGATGAATCACAAGGACATTTTGCAGAATCCTGAGATAAACACAAAATTAACAAAGATAATTCAGCAATTGTACTGAAACCCTCTCTACCTGGAAAAAATAATAAAAAGACTGAAAATATGGGCTAATTAGCATGAGAAGAAACAAATCAATCAACAACCAAAAGAAAGAATAATAATTATTGAAGAGAATTATATAAATTATAGCCAATGAACATTAATTTCTTTGTTTGCTAAAAATGCACAAATAATGAAAATTTTTGAAAGTGCTTATGCATGTTCAGGGAAAGATTCTGCACACATCCAGTGCTGTAATAAAGTCATGCCTGCAGTCTAGTACTAAAAATAGTGTCAGAGACTTTGATTTCTTTGATTTCTGCCAACATGTCTGGTGACAGAAGGGCTTGTGAATTAAGCAACACACAAAGCAGAACTGTTCCAAGAGAAGCACCTAGAGCACCTGATTTATCTTCTAGCTCATTTACTTAGCTTCCTTTCTGTTTTTTGTCCTTTTTTTTTTTTGTGAACCTTCTCTAAACACAGCTGTTTTATAGTTTTGTAGTTGAGATTCAAAGCTGAAAGAGCTGGGCTTGTTCAGACTCAAGAAGAGACAACTGACCAGAGACCTCACCACTATCTGTAAGTATCTGAAGGGAGGCTTCATGAAGAGATGGAGCCAGGCTCTTTCCAGTGGTGCCAAGCAACAGGACAAGAGGCAATAAAGAGAAATTAATTGCACCTGAATATTGAGCAAGAACATCTCTACTGTTCAGGCAACTAAGCACTGGAACAGATTTCACAGAGATGTTGTGGAGTCTCCCTCACTGGAGATCTTCAAGAATCATCTGGGCACAATCCTTTGCCATGTGCTCTGGGATGGCCCTGCTTCAGCACAGAGGTTGGAGCAGATGACTCACTGTGGTCCCTCCCAGTCTCATCCAGTCTGTGATTATGTGATCCTGTCTACCCGTGGTTCTCATGGATCCACAAGCAGCAATCAGCATTTCATATCACATAATTTTGTTAGAGGGTGGAAAGGAATGCAGGATGGCAACAGGACAAGCAGTGGCAACTGAGAAGCCCTGGTAAATTCCTAGTGTCAGGACCAATTTCATGGACAGCCACGCTGCAAAGGATGCAGGAAGTTAAAGAGGCTTCTTGCTTGGATGCTGCTTCTATTTGCCAGTTAGCAGCACTGCTATCAGCGTTTCCTACTTGGGTACCAAGCCTTGGCATTGCCAAGTGCCGACCCTCCCTCTAGGAACGTCAGCAGGAAGGCTCTAGAACTCCGAACCAGCACTGCAGGTGGCTGAGTCACAGGACAAATTGAGAAGGAGCAAACGACCAGGCAAGAGCTGGGAATCCGGGGGTCACCAAAGATGGCTTGCAAATGGCAAACCAAAGGGGAGAGATAAGGTGGAAACTGCTGGAAATTTCTCCTTGTTCTAAGTCAGTTCAGGGATGGAGCCTAAGTTGAGAAAGAGGCACTAAGATCTGATCTGATCTGATGGGTCCGACTCGTGTCTGCAAAGCAGAACGCAAGGTGAGAAAATGCAGAAGGACTGAATTTATGAAGCTGTAAAACATGGAGGAAGATGCAAATGGTCTCTCAAGTGTTCCATAACAAAGCTTTTTCTGGATGACACTGTTTCACCTGGCCTTCCATAACAAAGCTTTTTCTGGATGACATTGTTTCATTTGGCCTTATTTAAATACTGAATAATCTATTTGCATTTGTTAGAGGAAATTGCCATTCTAACCTCAGAGAAGGCTAGCAACACATAGCTAAGAAAGAGAGGTTAAAGTGCTTAATCAGTGTGGAGTATCAGATAACAGATTCCATTTTACTGATATGAAATATATTTATTGCAGTCTGGACTTTCTCACATACAGATAGATGAGGTGAGGAAATCTGTTGGCTAGCAAACTATTTCTTGAATTATTGTGTAAAATATTACAATCTTGTGTATTAGGAATGTTCCTAATTTTTCTGGTTTTGAAAAAAATTATCTGCTAAGTGTAGTTCACTTTTATGAAAATTTGCAACAATTGGTGCTGACCAAGAAAGGCAGGAAACAAAGTATAGAATTACAAGAGTAAATCTTTATTCATGCAATGAAGTGTCCCAGCCAAATTGGGTCATCCTGTATCTGGTTTTACGCAGGGTTTTTATACCCTTCAACCAGTCCAGTACAACATGATTTGACTAATAACTAAGACTCACACTACTGATTTCTAATAATTGTAAAATTTTGCCAGGCAACTATACTTCTGCAGCATTCTTGCTGCTTGTCTATTGATCCAGATGTCCCTGGGTCAGTTTTGCCAGATAACACTGGAAGAGTTTTCAAGACACATTAGAGTGACTAGAATTCTGGCTTTATCTGGGTTTTCCATGGGTGTCCTTTATCTTTCGTGGACAGTTCTATGCTTCCAAGAAGCAAAGTCCTTATTTCCAGGGCTGGGCCGTCCTTTAGCATGTTTTACTCGAGTGTGAACAAACTCAAAGTCTCCAGTAAAATTCCTCTATCTCATTCTGTTTCACTGATTAGGTGAACTAATACATACAAATAAAATGAATACATGTTCATATTACAGAGACTGATTTAACAGTTAGGGAAGTGAACTTTCATAATGCCACATAATCACCTTTGCAGAATAGCTGACACCAGTCAGCAATTGCAAATCGTCCCTGGTGGCCTTCATGGGATCCACACACACAACTTCCAACTGTAACTGGTCACAATTACAATGATCACTCATGATTTTTAGCCCTTTGTTATATCAATAGTAATCTTTTCTTTTTTTTCTTGTCAGATAGAAGCTTCCTTATCTGTTCCTTTTGTGAAAGTTGAGAGCAAAGTACCTTTGATCGTCCTTTTAACCTTTCACTGAACCTTTTCCACTACTATTCTGTCTTTCCTGAGCTGAGGGAGCTTAGAAACTCAAAGAGCTTTTAAAATGTGTGTTAAATCATGAATTTACATGGCAGCATTAAACTGCTCCGTTCTCTTTTATTTTTCAAATCTCAGTATAAGGCTTATTTTTATCAACTCGATTAAGCACAGAAGTGAGATTTTAATAGAAACTTTTTCTAAGGCCAAGAATTTGCTCCTGTACACTACTAGTTAGCTTAGAGTTGATGACTTTTTATTTGAAGTCAGGATGTTTTTCCTCACTGTGCATCACCTTTATCTATCCAAAATTTAATCTGCCCTCTTACTGTCTAGTTATTCAGCTTCACAATGTCCTTCCACAGATCTCTAGTGGGTTTTTTTCCTCAGGTCCCTCAACAGCTTGGTATGATCAGAAGGCTGTCACTTGAATGCCCAGCTCACTTTTCAAGTCACTTGTATGTTGAGCAGGTCCAAGCAGAGATTGGTAACAACAGTGTCCCCGCCATCTCTATGCTACAAGGACCACACACTCATTCCACCTTTAACCAGCTATTCATGCCACGATATTTGGTCTTATGCCATTTGACAGTCTTTGTCAAAAGCCTTCTAGAAATCCCAATCAGCCAGAAAAGTTTCTTCACAAGTTTAAAGATATTCCATAGACTACAGTGTTCCAAACTGCCACTGAGAGTGCTTTCTTACACTGCTAATCAAAAGATGTAACAGACTCTTGGAGGCAAGATCTCATTTTGAAACAACAAAAAAAAATTATAATTGAGAGGATTCTTTCTCCCCAGTCTTCCCTGTATATAGCTTTCCTTTTTTTTTTTTTTTTT
>VXBI01010647.1:569206-649449 GCA_013397375.1 Toxostoma redivivum
TCCTCTTGCCCCCCCCCCCCCCCCAAACTATAGGCTCTAATGTTTCCTAATTTGGGTACTTTGTAGTGTTTCTGAATATTTTAATTTTTTTTTCTCAATTAATTCCTGTGAAGACAGTGGCTTTAATTGACTTTGACGCTCTTAGCATCTGTTATTTCATTTTTCATCCTTCCCATTCCTCTGTTTGCCATTGAGTCTCTTTGTAGACTTTGAGGTCTTCCTATGATGATATCTTTGTGTTGGTCTGTGTGCACTGCATATGATTATAACTTGAAAAATCAACTATCTATCTTTTCATTAAATCTTCTGAAGCATGTTTTGGCCAACCCTTCAAATACTAAAACAAATCTTTAGGGGAATTCCTCCCCCTTCTCACCTCCCCCGGTGGTATGGAGTGAATGTATGTAATGTTCACCTCCCTGTGTACATTGATGATCTCGGCTTCTGAAGTAACCAGATTGTTTTTAATACAAGCATGAAATTACAATATAATTTTGGGCTTGTTTTAGCCAAAATAAGTATTAATTGGAGCTGTTTGTATCAAAACCTTTGTTATTAACTGGTCAGTTTTCTGCATACATGGTGAAAAACTAGCTAGGAAGACAGCAGAGATGTTACTTTGACATCAGTTGGTTATTCAGTTATTTTTTTACCTTTTACTGGGTCTGGTTGAGATGGAGTTAAATTTCTTGAAAGCAGCCTGTACAGTGCTGTGCTTTGGATCTAGCTAAAACAGTCTTGATAACTAACACACTGGTGTTTTGGTTGTTGCTGAACAATGTTTGCACAATGTCAAGGTTTTCTTCCCCCCTGCCTCACTCTAGTGAGTAGGCATGGGATGGGCAAGAGATTGGGAGTGCACAAAGCTGGGACAGCTGCCCAGAATTGGTCTGGGGGATAGTCCTTGTCTTAAAATGTTATGCTCAGCCATGAAAACTGGAAGTAGAGGAAGAAGAACAGAGGGGATTTGCCCTCCAGGGTGCCTGCTGCTCAGAGACTGGATAGGCATTGGTTTACTTGTGGAAGATGGTGAGTGATTTCCCTTATGCCACCTCCTTGCTTCTTTGCTTCTGTTAAACTGCCTTTGTCCTGACCCATAAACTTTACTGTGCTGCTTCTCTGCTTCACTCTCCTTGTTACTGTGGGAGGGGAGGGTGGGACAGCAGCAAGCAGTTCTGTCTGTGGCTGCTTGGCTGCTGCCTCGAATCAACCTCAGCACATACGGAACACAGGCACACACCAACACTTGAAACCTGCATTCTAGCAACATGGTGTTTGTCACAGGTCTGCATGAAAGTGTGGTTTTGGGCTTAAACTGTGGCAGACTTTCCTACATATTGCTGTTTGAATTAGGAAAATTTGGAAGGATTACTAGCCTGTTCTTTGAATTGCCTCTGTTAAATTTTTCTGGCATAGTCTTGGACTCAGAAGCCCAGAACTGGTAAATTCAAGTGTTCTGAAAATGTTGGGACTGTGTTTCTTGTACTTTCTTGCCCTTTAAAGGTTATGGATTCTTTTTCATGTTCTCCCATAGAGTGAAATCTACAGAGTTTAAAAAATACAAAAAAATTCTCTGGGTTTATACTTTTTTTTTCTTTTTGTGATCAAGGATGTTGATGGTATAAATTCTCTATACTTAACTTTCAGTTAGTTCACATGGAGGGCAGTTTCAGTATTAATAGATAGATGTTAACAGCAGAGAAAGGCAAATACTGATACAGTTTCCTCATTTCCTTTCAACTGCCATATGGCTTCTTTCTTAAAGCAGTATAGAAATGTATGAAGCATCTTTGGTCTGGATCTTGAGCATATCAAGATCTCTTACCATCTTTCTCCTGAAACAAAACAGTGGATGTCCTGAACATAGGCCTACCACCACACTTGTGTGTCAATGGGTTAATCTTATGTCTAGAAAGTGGTAGTAGCCAGGGAAGGATGTTCCATCTGAACTACTGCAAATCTTTTGCTTTACTTTCCTCTCTTAAATCAGGGTAATAGAGCACATAATGCATCCACGTTAGATTGTTTGAAGAAAATTCTCCAGATCATGATACAGCAGTCATGTATACTTTCCTCCTTCCTGCAAGGCTGCTATTGATTTGTTTTTCACATCATGTGTATTTTCACAGCTGTCTGCATTGCAATGAGATTGCTACATTTCTAGAACTACCCACTAAGGAGTTTTAGTGTACACCTATCTGTGCTTTAGAGTGAAAAGCTTGTAATGTTGTCCCTAATCAGTTTTTGAACTTATTTTTCCTGTTGTTTGTGGTTACATCAGAATACTTTGAAGAGGCCCATCTTTAGGGCAGCATTGCTATAACAGTTACGGATATTGATGAAGTACAAGGAAGATCATGGAATCAGTGAGTGGTTTGTGTTGGAAGAGACCTAGTTCAACCTCCTACCATGAGAAAGAATGCTTTCCATTAGACCAGATTGCTCAGGGCTCCATCCAGCCTGGCCTTGAACAGTGCCAGGGATGGGGCATCCACAGCTTCTCTGCACATCCTGTTCCAGTGCCTCACCACCCTCACAGCAATGAATTTCTTCCTGATATCTAATTTTAATCTACCTTTCTTCAGCTTGAAGCCATTCCCCCTTGTAAAAGTCCCTCTTCAGCCTTCTTAAAATTCCTTTTGTGGTACTTGAAGGTGCTATAAGGTCTCAGTGAAGCCACCTCTTTAGGCTGGACAACCCCAACTCTCTCAGCGTGTCCTCATAGGAGGAGTGCTTCAGCCCTGTGATCAGCTTCAAATGGCTCCAGAGGAGAGCCATCTTCCTTGTGTTGGAAGCCCCAAAGCTGGATGCAGCAGCAGTCCAGGTGGAGTTTCATGAGAGCAGAGTGGGAGAATTGCCTCCTTTGACCTGCTGGCTACGCTGCTTTTGATGCAGCGCAGGATATGGTTGCTTTCTGGGCTGTGAGCACATAAGATGTAGGAAAACCTTGAATCAGATGTTTAGTCCTGTCAAGCCATTGGGAAGATCACAGAATTATTTAGGCTGGAAAAGACCTCCAAGATCATCAAATCCAACCTGTAATCTAGCACTGCAAAGCCAACCACTAAACCATATCCTTGAATGCCCAGTCTACATGTTTTTAATATCACCAGGGATGGTAACTCCACCACTTCTGTGTGTAACCTGTTCCAATTCCTGACAACCCTTTCAATGAAAATTTTTTCTTAATATTCAATCTAAACATGTTCTGGTGCAACTTGAGGCAATTTCCTCTCTTCCTGTCACTTATTACCTGGGAGAAGAGGCTGACACCCACCTGGCACAGCCTCCTTTCAAGTAGTTACAGAGAGCAGTAAGGTCTCCCTTGAGCCGCATTTTCTTCAGGCTTGACATCCTTGGCTCGCTCTGCCACTCCTTGTAAGATTTACTCTCTAGACCTTGCACCAGCTCCATCACCCTTCTCTGCACCCACTCAGGCACCTCAATATCTTTCCAGTACCACAGTTTAATTTCCTGATTAGCATGATTATTGTGATGGGAAGCGGCTTAAGAGAACTCAGCACTGTGCTCTTGGAGTCCAAATCAGGCCCTGATCTCTGTATTTAACTTGGTGAGGATCTGGACTTCAGAAGCAGAAGCCTTTTGTGGGATGTATTGAAAAACAGAAATAACCTCATGCAATTGAGTCTGTTTGTGATAGCAAGTGTGTGCAACAGTATGTCTATAACTAATGACATTAGAATAAGAAAGGACTTCATGTATGTCTCAAAAGCCTAATTATATTGTTTATTTTCCAAATAATAGTGGTCTCATAGTCTTGCCAAGAGCTTAAAGGTTATTCTTCCTGTTAAATATAGTAGAGAGACAGAGTGCTGGAACCTGTGGGGCAAATATATTGCATGTGTTAATTTGGAGTTTTGCAGTGATATTACTGCTCTCCTTCTGCCTTATGTTGCGTTGTTTATTTTGCTTGATTGACATTCTCTTTTATTAGGACGAAGTGAATTATTTATATGCTTGTCCACCTATATAGAAGTGACTACACTGTAATATTAATAGAAGAGAAAGTAATTAATTTTGCAGCCACAGATTGTTTTGACTTCATTGTTTTGAGAACATGTGAAGCATAAATCACATCTTGTTATGAATTAGTGTTCAAGACTGTATCTGAAACATTGGCACTGATTAGAAAAGAACTTCCTTCTGTATGTCAGGAATTTCCATGCTAACTTAAAAATTATTTTATTTAAAAACAAGCTAATAGTTCTGTGTTTCTAGTAACCATGGTAGCCACATACTGTTTCACTGCTATTCACATATGAATGACACTTGAAGTGTTTCATGCTATCTTGTCCTGAGCTGAGGGCAATATATGAACTATTACTCTGCTCTCAGTGCAAGTTATCAAGTATCTTGTTTGGCTTATAAATACATTTCTTAAGTGTAAAATTTTTCATGACATGGGAGAAATACCATGAACTCTTTAGGTTTTGATACATGGCAGGTAATTATATGCATTTGGGAACATTTTGAATGAGAGCAAATGTTAAAGGATTATTTGATTTGGTATGTTTTAGGGTTGTTGGTTGTATGTGCAGAATACAATCAGTGGTATATTAACAGTAGACTTGACTCTGTAATTCAGCTGTAGTCCACTAATAGTTCAGTTACTAGTTCATTGTATTTCAGTGATCACTGAATCTTAATTGATTTAATCTTCTGCTTTTTATTTTTTAGTGCTGCAAACTGATTGACTAAGAACATGGATGCAGTTGCTTGGACATCATTTCTTCCAAAGCTTATATTCTGTAGATTGGTGGCCTGCATGATTGATTGATAGATCAGCAACATACACAAGACTAATACCAAGAAAACATTCTGTCTCTTGCTGCTGGTGTTTAATGAAAATGGTGTAGAGTTGTTTCTTTTGAAATGCAGTTGAAAAAAATGAGGGAAATTCTACCAAGATTGTACCCTGGCCAAATTAATGATAAAAATAATTCTTTAACTACATCTCCAAAGCAATCTGATGATAAAACAAATCTGTCAAAAGGGGCAGATGACCAAAACTGCTGTTACCAAGGAACTGAGGCTGAGAACAATAAGTTGTCACTGATAAGCTGTATAAAATGCAGAAACGTTCAGAAAATTTCAATGCAAGATATAGAAAAGCATAAGAAGCTTGAGTGGACTGAAGACAAAAATTTCATCTGCAAAAAGTGCAGTCATATTAAACCACCAGCTTTCGATTTTTTTCCTGAGGGTGCCAGTGCTGCAGACTATGAAAAACATGAAAGAAAAACCCCAAGTAAAACCCAGAAGACATTTAAAGTAAAAAATTTTCTGCCAGGTAAATATTACTGTGATAAATGCAGATTTTCAACAAAAGATCCTTTACAGTATAAAAAGCATGTAGGACAACATGAAGAAATTAAGTTTCTTTGTTCCCACTGTAGTTACGTATCCTACACCAAAGGAGAATTCCAGAGACATTTGGTAAAACACACTGGAACCTTTCCATATCAGTGTGAGTACTGTGAATATGGTGCTGTTAGACATGACTATATAGTTAAACATACAAGAAGAGTACATGAAACACCCAGAAAACGGCTGTCAAATACTCTCATGAACCACAAGCAAAAGAAGCAGAGTCAAAGCACTTTATGTAAAAAGCAGAAATACAATAAAATTCCTCTCCAAAATGAACTTTCAAATTTGTCTTCAAATATGGTTTGTGAGATTCCAAGTAAAGCAACTAAAACAGTGTGCTCATCTCAAAATGTAGAATGTAGCATAAACATGTCATCAGTCCAGGATAAGACAATATTGGAGCCATCTGAAATGAGTGTATGTGAGAATCAAAGTGTGGAGGTTGAAGTTTATTCTCCAAAAACAGAGCCTTTACAACCTGGGATGCCTTTAACAGTAATTGCACCATCTGAACTTGTAGTTCCTTCCAACTGTTTAGCTCAGATAGTAGCGCTTAAAATAGTGAATGGAGCACAACAGCTGGTTCTTAAACTAATTCCGATGAAAGAAGCAACTTACAAACCTGTGAGCTGTGCTGGAGAGGAACTTGAGAGTCAAGGTATAGAACAATCTGCAGAAGTAAAAAATCCATCTTCTGTGTGTCAAAATGAGTTACTAACTATGGAAGTGAATGTAAACAAATTATCCAGTGTTAGTAACCAGCTTAATTTGGATAGCACATATGACAAGAATTCTGAATGTTTTAGTTCTGATTCTCAACTCTCAGGCTATAGCTCTGTATCTATACAGAGAGAAGATACATCCAAATTATGCTTTCATTTGGTGAAAGGTATTGATGTCCATTCAGGTGTTCTAGAACTTTGTTCTCCATCTCTGGGGATGAACAGTACTGAAAAAAAAAAAGATCTTAAATCTTCAAGGGGGAAAGTAGATGGAAAAAATAGTGATGTGTATTGTTATGAAGAAGGTGAAGATACATACCGTCCAAAATACACTTGCATTTCTGAAGGTAAGAGTTCCAAAAATGTTTCAGTAGAAGCTGCTCAGGAGGGCAAAAATTCTTCTGCTGTTGGTAAAGAAAAGGATACATTGTCTGTGAAGAGGGTTGACAAAGAACTTAGGGGTCTTCCAGTTGGTTCTGCCGAAGCACATTTATTTGGAAAGGATTTTGATAAAAAATCTATTGCATCTTCTGAAGCAGGAAAAAGCTTCCATGCTACTAAAACTCCAGCTTTTGATGATATAACTCTTGGCTTGAGCAAAGTAAAGAGAACTGAAAGCATAAGTCAAAGGAGTAGTCATCTTCTGGAATCAGTAGAACTACAGAAGATGGAAAATAAAGGCAGTCCTTTTGAAGGACCTGTTATTTCTTCTGTATTTTCTCTTAGCTCTGGGGCGAAAAATGTTCCAGAGGATGTCAGATGGGATGACACAACACGCAGGAAGAAATCAGCAACATTGCTGTGTAGAAAGATTGCTCAACTCATGAATGCTGCTGAGCCTAACATGAAATCCGTGCCCTTGAGACGTCAGGCTTCTAGTAAAAGGTTGCTTTTACCTCAAGAAAGTTCAGCAAGCTGTGCCCCTGAAGTGGAGCAACCTGCGACTCTGTCTGAAGCACATGGTGAAAGAAGTGTGGTTAGTACTGAAGAACGCAGTGAAGATCAGGTCTTTACATTTGCAAGAACTTCTAAAAATAGGGTAACTAAAAATTCCCACGTTGCTACCCCAGTGTTTATCCCCAAAGGGACAATGCTGAGAGTGCTGAATGCTTCTAGCAGTCAAAGCTCACATGGAATAGAAAACAGGAGTGAAACATCAGCTCCTGTGCATCGTAATGAAATGTTTCTGCCTCGCCCAGTCCCCATCAGTGTTTCTGAGACACTTAGCAGTAATTTCCCATGTTTGCCTAATCAGAGTGGACCTAGTGCTGAGTCCCAAACTATATCACTCAGGCAAAGACCAAAGCGAGAGGCAGGTGCTAAAAATAACAGCAAGCAAGCTGGTGTACTGTTTCAGAAAAGCAGTGATGTGAGCAAACAAAGCAAGCCCTATCCAAAAAGTCAGCTAAGTCCCAAAAATAAGGCAAAACAAGCAAGCTTCAGAGAACTTCCTAAGAGGAAAACAAGAGCTCACTTGGAAACCACTTCAAGTTCTGATATGTCATACCAGTTGACAGCAAGACGTCTTCGTCTTGTTCCTGTGAAAATGAACCAGTTGATAAAATGTCCTCGTCGTAATCAGCCAGTTGTGGTGCTGAACCACCCTGATGTCGATTCACCAGAGATAATTAATGTCATGAAGACTATCAACAAGTATAAAGGTCAAGTCCTGAAAGTAGTTCTGTCGGAAAGGACAAGAAGTTGTCTTGGTGTCAAACGTTATCGAAAGCGTCTTACTCTTCAGAATACTGAGACAGGAAACCAAGCAAAAAAGCAGAGTATGCTAAAAATGAAGCTAAAAAAGACCCACAAAAACAACTACCAAGTGGTGGAAACTTCAGGTGAAGCACTTCAGTGTCTGTTTAAGTGTTGGTTTTGTGGAAGAGTATATATGGACCAAGAAGAATGGATAAGTCATGGACAGAGGCACTTAATAGAGGCAACCAAGGGTTGGGATGTTCTTTCTCATCAAGCAAAAAAACATTAAGTGAGACTCTAGGAGAGATTTCCCCTCTTGCTTTTAATGAATGACACTAACTTGCTTGGAATGGAGGATGGAAATTACTGCTTTGTTTTGCCAAAAGTCCTCTACTGTTAGCAAAGTGAGGAGAGTAGAGGTACAGAGAGATAGAGAAGCTGATAGTGAGGATTAAGCGCTACTTTGCACTCTTGTGTTTGAAATTTGTTTTGGAGGTCAGTTTCATCTGTTCCACAGGAGAAATTTGAAGAAGATTTGCTATGCAAACATCTTTCTAGTTACTTTAGGATACTGTGCTGTATGTGGTTTGTGCTAGGTCAGTATGGATTAAAATCTTAGATGATGAGATCTTTGTAAATTTAACAGGATTTAGTTTGCTTTATTACAGCATGGTGTTTCAGAGATCGAGCACATCTGTATGGAAATACACCTTTGGTCCTCTGTGAGCAGCAAGTGTATGTCATAGGTTTTAGTGGCAAATTAGGCACTATGCATAAAAAGTAAAATTTAAATGCAAGTGCTCTGTTTCAGTGAAATAAAAACACTTCTCCTGGCTTCAGAGGATGTACAAGGGTGTAAATGAAAAACCTATGGAATCAGTTACTCCTGCTAGATCAGACAGCACTAAAAAAATTAATTTTGTTTAGTACTGAGTCTTTACCTAGACTGTATTGTGTAGATGTGAGGGAGCAGAACACTGTCAGGATTCTGTACCATCAAGCCAGAGATAGCATCAGGCTTGGGCTGATAGTGAAAAGCACTTCTGTATGGCCTCAAGGCTGTTCTGAAATAGTATTAGCCAAACATAAACCCTCTACCACCTTGTGCGTGACAGCAGCGTTTACAGACTCGGTATTTGGTTTGAACTCTAATTGGCAAGTTTATTTACTGGGGAACTTGTTGAAGACTTTTCAAAATGAAAAGCCATGTTGCACAGCTTTGACATTGACAGTGTTGAACCGGATTTTCAGTGCAATCTTCATCATGCTTAAGAATTTAGATGTTGTTACAATTTATTTTTTGTAGGCCTCAAATTCATACAAGCATGTGCCTAGTTACAGATTATGTCTGATGTGTACTGACTTCAGTGCAGGGTAAACATTGCTCAGTTGCTTAAACACTTCTCTAAATCAGGGCCAAATTACATTTTTTTTAGTAAAAAAGAGGGACGGGATGACACTGAAGTTACTGTTTCTGTATGTGAGCTGTGGATGTTTCTCTTCGTATTGTCAATTTTAAATAATTTTAGAATCATATAGAACGAAGTATATTGAAGCACATACTTACAATTAAAATAATGTGTTACAGTTTTAGAAATGCGAAAATCAATACTGACTTTAATGCTGGATGTGTGTTCTATGTTTGAACTGGGACTTCTCTGGTAAACTGGTAGTCCCTAACTCTTTTCACTGATGGTGCATTTTTGTAAACAGTTTAGCTGGGAATATTTTTTTATATACTCCAGCAGATTATACATTGTTTTGATAAAATATTTATCATGTCTACATTGGAATGTAAATATTTTAAAACTACATCTGACTGAGGTTTATTTTCAAAACCACTTATTAATTTCCCATAATTTTGCAATATAGTGTTAAAATCCTTCTGATAGCTGGTGCTTTAAGTCAGATCTTTTTTCATCATGTACACATGGAAAATTTTTGTATCATTTGTATTACACTAACCTGTTCCACAGAACAAACTTTGTTTTCCCTGTTTTGTCAATAATAAGGAAATGACAGTTCTCATTTTGTATTCAAATGGAATTATATTTTTTTAGATGGGTACACTAGAGGGATTTTTTTTTTCCGCTTCATATACTTTGATGCCAAACCTAACAGTGCTATTTGCATTTTCAATGATGAAAATAGTTTCCATTTTAAAATTATAGTGTATCATATACAATAAATACTGAAATGGTTAACATGAAAAACCTGGTGGTTAGCATTCCTCCTTTGTTTTAATTCCTTCAGTCCAGGTTACTGGTTGAATTAATTTTGTTTCCATAGAAGTTAGCAAATAAATAGTTTTGAATTTGCTTTGTAGGAGTTGTCACTGGCAAAATCAGAACATTGCTCATGAAAGCTGTACTGGGGGAGATGGGGGAAGTGTTGCTGCTCAGCTTTGTGAACCCTGAGTGTTTTGAGTATACTAGTAATGCTTGTCTTCTGTAAGCAAGTTTACTGTTCACTTTAGTAAACATCTGCAAAGCTCTGTATGTCACTGCCATAATCTGTTATCTAAATTGTTAAGCCTTGAGGTTTTTAAGGTTTTAAATTTGGTTTTTGTTTCAACATGAAAACCTTTTGTAAGTTAAATTGTATTGTGGTTCTGAAATTCTTAAAGCAGATTATGTCATGCTTTTTTATGAACTCTGCTAAACTCTATTTTAGCAGCTTCTGTTTTGTTACTTTTATTAGATAAAATTATGTCAGAATAATTTCCTTCAAGTTTAATTTTCCTTCAGTCATCAGTTAGAGAGAAATAATTTACAGTGGATGTTTTCTTCCCTTTTGATGCAGCATTTAGAAATAAAAAGGTTGCAAGAAAATAACAATCAACTGCTAAATTTTTTTAGAGCTAGTTTATGCCACTCCATAGTATGTCATAAATTGGGTTGGAATGTTGTGGTTTTGGGCTTGAGTGGTTTTGTTCTTCTTGTTGCTATTCTATAAGGATAAAGTAACTGAGGTTCCTTTTTTGGTATATTAAAATAACCTAGTCAAACTTCTGGGTGTGGTTAGGAGGATTATCGATGCTGTGCAGAAAAATCCTTTCATGTACAGAAGGAATTGTAGTTTGCCGTCATATACATACAGAATTTAGCTAGGCTTCCAAAACTCAAATTGTATGAATAAATATTGCTGTTTTTTTCTGGAAAAATAATCACATTCTCATGGTTTTTGCTCATAAACATGGAACACGTTTTCTTGCTGATTTTGAAGTACATCTACTCTTCCTACTTACGATTTTTATCTCTACATTTGTACCTGGTATGAATTCAAAGTGACTTTGCATAATGGTCCTATCATGTAAGTGAAGGCTCAGGTATGGAATATAAGTATCTGCTACTTAAGCTAAATAATAAGTGCTCATTGAATAATAGAATTTACATAATTAGAGCATGCTGTAAAATCTCCAATGCCTATAAGCATCAACTGACACTAACTTCAGTGGCAGCTGAGCGCAGCTTGTTGAGCAAACGTATGCACACCACATGAAGTTGTTAGACAGTGAGAACTCTGGCACACAGTGTTTCATGTGTATTTTTAAAAGCAAGAATATTTATTTAATGACTGTGGTATTGTGCTGGTATATTTTATTAGGTTTTGCTCCTTAATGGAGTTTCAGTGCCATTTAGGTAAGGAAGGGCGAATTTCATTTTCATCTTAAGTTACAAGATAGAGTCCAAGATAAGCGAATTGGTCAGTTGTCAAGATACCAGGAGTCAACACCTTGCTGTGAATTAATACATTGACATATTCTTTACTTGTATCCTCAAAGTGAAAATGCAACAATCAAAAAATGGAGTAGATCTGAAAAATGCTTTATTATGTTATGGTTGCTCGAAAGGAGAATCTGATTCTTGAGACATTTCAGTAAGTGTTCTATTTATATCTATACAGATGAATCAGTAACAGTAAGGCAGAAAACGTCAGCATGACTTGAATGGATGTGTGAGGTAGCATTGTTCTCTGTGGTTTCCTGACTGATCCTTTCCGTCAATGAGTGTCATGGGAACGGATTTGTAGAAGTCAATGATCTCTTCCACGGAATTAAATTTCTGGGGGGAGAAAGACAGTAACCAGTGACTAAAAATGAAATTCCTAGATTATTTAATCTATAACTTTAAAAGACTTGCAAATGACAGTATTAAAAAATAGGTAACATTTTGCATGGAATTATGATTAGATGAAGGCAATTCTAAAAGGAAAAGCACCATATTTTGATCCTCGTATTTCTTTTTTTGTGTCTGTCGTGTGCATGACAAAGCAACTAGCTCCTTAGGGCAAAAAGGGAGCATGTCTAAGCCCTGATAAAGCAGTGTCACCTATAAAAGGTTGTGATGCCAGATGTGATGATAGATCTTGAAATGATGAAGCAAATATAAATTGTTACTAGCTTTTTCCTGCTACAAGTTACACTTAATTAGCAGTACATGATGTTTTACACTCGTGAGTTTACCTGTTAAATGTACACTTTGTTTTCCCATTCATTTTATTAAGTTGCTATAGAATCCCTTTGAAGTATGGAACAAGAAGCATCTTGTTCTCTCATGCCTAAAAAAAATTACATTCTCTAAGCAACTCCTGAAGTGATAAAGGTCTGGTTCAAAGTTGCTGACCTGATCAATTGGCAACAGAAAGCTACCCAAGGTGTTTATTCTCATCTGCCCTAGTGGAAGAATCCCATTCCAATGATTAGCAGTCCTTCAGTTTAAATAGTTTTCTTCCCTGTGTTCACCATCTAAGCTCTCATCACACTACAAGCTCTCATCATATCAGTGTTTTCCTCTTGAGCTGGTCTTTGAACTCATTGGTTTTAAACCATCAGAACTGCATGCAGTAATGAAAGCTTACTTTGACATTAAGACTTATCACCTATTTTTATAACATTTACTGTAAGCATGGCTCTTCATTGTACACCTGGTTGTGTCTCATGGTAGTGTCTCTCACCTCCACCTGATTCACACCGAGTTTATAACAACAGAATCTGATTAAGGATGTGGTTTGGTGAAACTGTTCCTGTATTAA
This sequence comes from Toxostoma redivivum, assembly GCA_013397375.1. Classification (NCBI taxonomy): domain Eukaryota; kingdom Metazoa; phylum Chordata; class Aves; order Passeriformes; family Mimidae; genus Toxostoma; species Toxostoma redivivum. Next base: position 582,052 of record VXBI01010647.1, read on the forward strand.
AATGAAAATTATTTGATCTCAAAGCCAATATGGTAATTTTTAAGTTTTGTTTTGATAATTCTTACTCATATGCATTTGTTTTACTTCACTGTTTTGTCTTTGTGTCTGTTCAAAGTCACTGTTGCTACTGAAAACTGAGGCAAAACTGTGGTTGGGATTTCATGCCTTATGAAAGTAATCCTTACTTTTTTATTCTAAATTAACTCTTCCAGCACCAGTTCTTTTCCTGTTTTTGAATGTTTTCTGTTGTTTGGGAAGTTAAAATGTCTGCTATAATTGTTCATCTGCTTTGGCAATTTAATTAGGCTTCACTAGGTTAATGCCACATTGTTTGTTTTGGTAACGGGTGAAGAATGTCTCAGAATCTTATGTCCTCAGCTCTTTTAATGGAGCTCCACATTTTGTTAGGCATAAAGACATCTAAAGACATAAAGATGAAGAAAATTCAATATTTGATTTGTTCTACTGTGAAGAGACTCAGTCCATCTCTGCTGTCATAGGAATTTCCTGTCTGCAGGTCTCCAGACTGTTCTGGGGAGGTGGGAATAGGGTCTCAAGGGTTGCACATGAAAGCTGTAGCTCTGAATTGTGTTGGGAAGGTGGGAACTCTGGGCTATGTTGCACATCCTGTATGAGACCGTTCATCCCTGAGCTGTCATTTAAGCTGTGGACAAAATGCTTATCTTGTAAACGTCTCTCAGTTGAAGGTCCTGGCTGTTTGTTGTGCCTCTTTTCCTGGCAGTAACTGTTGACATAACACTGTCAGTAGGAGGCATTGTGGAAGTGCTCCCTAAGCTGCTTGGACGATCCAGGCCAGTTTGGTGGCTGCTGAAGGTAGGTGCAGCTAATTCAGTTGAGTGAAATGGTGTGACTGCTGTGACTGATAGTTTGAAGATGAAGAGTAGCTGCAAATGCAGTGGTGAGGATGGAGAAAGTGTCTGTGGCTGGAACAAGGAGATCCAGAGATACACATTAGGCTCTGCTCTAAATTTCTTTGTAAAGCAGATACCAAGCTGAAGAGGAGCCTACTTCTGCTTTTCCTTTTTATGCATTTTTCACTGTGTTGGGAGTTGAGATTGATTCTACAGACATGCTTAAAACCATGTATTTCGCGTGTGGCAGATCTAGTTTTAAAAAGGAGATAAAAATATGTGGATTTCATGTCATGATCAGCTGTAAATATGAGCAAGGTTTGTATTTCATAATTTTCAAAAGAATTATGTACATTAAAAAAGCCAGTGTTACAGGGTTCTCTGGATCTTTAATAGTGAAATTATCTGGAGTGGAGGAAGGCAACAGCTAAGTAAAGGGTTTTCAGTGTAGTAGTTTTGAATGTAAATTCCTAAATTCCATGTATGCGTCATTTGGGGATCTGATCTTTATAGCTTTGTAATTTGGCCTTTAGAAAGCTCAATGTAGTATATTAAATATGTACATAAGTGTGAATATCTGTGGCTAAATAGCTAGCAAAAGATGTATCTCCACTAAGAGTGATTTTCTTTTTTTTTTTTTACCCTTCTATTTATTATATTAGAGTTTGATACTAATTTGATACTAACGCATGGAACTTCAGTTACTTTTACCATAAAAATCTTATGATCAACCTCTTTTTTCACCCCTTGTGACATTATAGGGCTACATGGGAACTAATGATAAAAGTACTCATGAGAGTTAAATGAAATATATTAAAAAAAAATTGTTAATTTTAAATCTTATTTGATGATACAATACATTAACAACTTGTAGGCTGTATAGTAAAAGTCAAAAGTTGCAATAAGATAGGGAAACCTTGAACAATTATATTTATGTGTAAGGAAAAATGTGTTTTTAATGGATGAAAATAGACTAATTCAAAAGTGAAAACACACTGCAGAAAATCTGTTAAGACCAAACCTCTGAATAAAATCACCAGCTGGGGAAAAATGCAATAAGTCTGCACATATTCGCTAGCATTTAGGTTTTTTTCTCTTTGGCTGGTGAAGAGGGAGTATTCAGCTAATCAAGATAGAGCAGCTAGGTCTGGCTGCACTGCAAAATGTGGTGTAACAAAGGGTATCCCTGCAGAGGGATGAAGCAGAGTGTTCTGGAAAACATTTTAATGGGTTACAGGCATCAATTAGTTAGAGGCAGCAATTTGCTGTAATTCACAACCTTACAAAATGTTTTCACCTTCTTTGGAAAAAAACCTTAGGTGAGCTGCAAAAATGGAGGTGACAGTTTTCAAGAAAGCCTTTTTGGGGAACCCTTTCAGACTGCCTGAGATGGAAGAAGCTCTTCTGAGCAATGTTCATGCCACTGATTGTTCATTACTGCATATGTGCTTTGTGCCTAGTCCTATTTTCATGTCTGCTGCTGAGAATAATAGGAGTGGAAGATTGCCATGTTTGTGATTCCCTGGTACAACACTTAGTTGACCAGCAAAGCAATTCTATTTTTTTTCTGTTGTGCTTGATCTATTGGAAGATTTGAGTTAAAGAGAAAGAATCCTCAAAGAAGAAGGCATAAGGTAGGCAGTTATAATTACAGATTTGGCCTGGTGGAGCCACGTCTTGGATGAACTGTGTGTTGTTAACTAGATGCTTGGAATCAAAGGAGTTGTAGTTTGCAATTCGCCTTGTCAGTCCAGACCCACTGTTTAAGGTATGTACTGTCTGTGCAGAAGTTGGAACAACAAAGTAATATATTTTGGTATTTCCTGAGATGGGAGGGATTGTGTTCTCCTTCCTTTTAGTTCAGTAAAAATTGTTCATGTATTGTTCAAGTAGTTTTCCAGTTACCTTAATTGTTAAAGTTGTTAACATAATGAAAATTTAGTCCTATGTCTTTATTGTCCAGTGAGAATACACATATACTACATTATGATGTAATGTGCCTTATTTCTGTAATTGTTTCTGTTCTGAGCCTATTTGTATTAGGGCCATTACAGGAAGACTAAACAATGTCGGAACCATGGAAAACTAAACTTGCTTTCTCCGAAGTCATACTAAAACTCCAGGAAACCATCTGGGAGTTTCAGTTCAGAAATGCAGCCAGTACTTTACAGAAGACTGATGGTCACTACAGCAGCACCAGGATGATGGTATCTGCAGTACAATTCTTGATTTGTGCAATCATTCAGCTTCCAAATTGTTTCACTGTCCTTGCATAATGAAGGATTTTTTTCCCCCTTTACCATTAAACCAATGTCCCTGAAGAACAACTTGCCAGTAAACCTTTTTCCTCTTGTGAGAGCTCCTGAATCCTGTCCCATGTTTTCTAATAAAAATTTGGACCCATCAAATGCTTTAAATCAGCTTGGATCATTTGTGATTTCAGGGTTTTCAAGTCTATCTATACAGAAGGTAAGTTCTGAAAAGTACTGAAGTGCATGAAAAGGATATAATTGAAGATTCAGCTACAGTCTTTGCTGCTTCACCTGAGTTGGATTTGTGTCAGTGATTTACATAGTTAATAATCCATAGGCAGTTACTGCTTTGCTTTTTTGCTCTGCAGCTGAGCATTCTTTTAGTTTTATGTTGTGTTTTTCTTCAGTTTTTTTTGTTTTGTTTTGGAAGTATCGCTTTTTTGACTTTCAGTTTTAATGTTTTTTTTTCTTGTGTGAAAAACTTGCAGATACAATGCTTATTATTTAACCATATATGTAAAATAAGAATTAGACTCTTATCATGACTACAATTGAATTTAATTATGTAAAGAAGCATTGCTTGTCTAAAGGGATTTTCTAATTGAATTTTACCATATCTGAAAGACTGATTGCTGGCGACCCACATGATTTAATTGCTTCTGAATATCCATGACAACTGTTGTCCTATTGCTTCATATCTCCAGGTCCTGCTGTCAGATATATAGGGCTGTATATATTTGAAAATGCCTGCTTAAATTACCGCAAGTTTAAAAATATGTTACAGTAATATATATACCAGAAGAGGTAGAATTTCTCTTTCCTTTTTACTTTGCAGGTGTTACAGCAGATAGAAGTATTGTGAGTACTTAGGAAATTTTTACATTAATTTAAATCTGAATTTGAGCATGGTATGCAAAATTTGGTTTTAAATTATTATGAAGCTGCTTGAAACTTAAAACATACTTAAAATGAGGGAATTGTAAAAGAAACTTTAATGAAACAGCAAGTTTTTTATGTGGGAGAGTTTGTAACTAATGTTTAGTATTAAGAACTTGTGAAGTCCAACATAAAAGCTATAGGATGTAACAGCAGATGGGATGTTACTTACACACTCTCCTCTGAGCCCTGTTCCCAAAGCATATTGTTGGCTTTCTTCCAGAAAACGGACTTTAATGTTGTATACTCTTCTTCCATAATAAACAACCAAAACGTATGGTTCAGACTTTGATTTCTTTGAACAATCTCTAACCAAGAATGTCTCATCCTATATGATAAAGATTTAAATTATGGATTGTATGGTTAGTTCACAGCAAAACTTGTAAGCCATTGTGGACAGCATACAGAAATTTTACCCCAAGAGTTTACATCCCAGGTTTTGAGATAAAAGGTACTTACAAGGTTTTTCTGTAACAGTATCTTCTCTGCTTTATGGCGGTCGTATTCTCCAACGTACCATTCACATTTGTTTAAATCCTTAAAATAGCATAATCAGTGTGTAGAAATTAACAACTGGCAGAAGCAAAACCAGATTGTATCTAATCTGCATTTAAAGCACATTCAGTGCAGTATATAACGGTAATGCATCTATATTGTTAGGAAGTTTTAATCAAATTAGACATTGAAATTCTTACCCATGGTTTCAAGAGCTCATATTAGACTTTCTCAAGGGTGCTGAACACCCACAGCTTTCAGAGGGGGTCAGAGGTTGTGCCATATAGTGTTAATCCTGTTTCCTAAAAACTTGGTTTTTTATGTAGCAGAGCTAGTCTTTACCTTTTCAGTGGGTTGGGTAAGAGATTGCGTTTCTTGTTCTACAAGCAAATGTTTTGATTTATTTTTGCATGCTGCATATGATGTGGAAGGTGGTGGCTTCTTCACTGTCAAATTATCTACACTTAATGTGGAACCTGTAAAAGTAAATTCAGAAGGAAAAACATTGCATTCTTAAAAGTTACAATTTAATTTTACACTATGTTTTACTTAGTAATTTTGAGAATAGTACTTTTAGTTTAGAGTATTGTGATATTAACCTTTAAAATTCAGAGCTGTCAGTTATGAATGGTCTTGTGCTAATGCAGCATCAGTGATTTCGGATTAATGGCCCCAGAGATTTAACACATTAGTTTCCTGATGATTTTTATTTTACTTCAATCTGACAAGCTATTGTGCACATAGCAAAATAATAAGCTGTTAATAAAACAGCAAATGCTAAATAAAATATAGGACGAGGATAATGATTCATTCTGTTCTACTTTCACCTTTTGGGGCCCTTTTATTTGTGTTGGATCGCAGGTGCTGTTACATTAGATCATATTAAAGCCCCTCATTATTCCGTTGCCAGCTAGCTTTATTTCTACCAAGCTGTTGAAACCTCAAATGATTCAGAAGTCCTGCCATTCAGAATTTCAGTCTGCTCTGTGACTTGTTTCAATTAACAAAGGGGTGAGATTGCTCTTGCATTAAGGAGAAGGTGTTGGTCTTTGGCTGTGTGTGCCTGCTCCATACAGTGCTGCTGGTGCAGGGGCCTGGAATAGCTGAAATCCTTCTCCCAAAGCAAATGTGATTTGCAGTCTGTAGGTTTAGGGCTGCCCTTTACTAGCTAGACCCAGCTACCCAGGTCTCTGGAGCTAAGGAAATGCAGGGGATGTGTCAGGAACACAAGAAGTCACGTAATATGGGAGGCCCGGGCTGATTGAGGATGCAGCAGAAACAAACAGCCTGAGAAAAGCAAAGGCTTCCTGTCAATATAAAGATGAAATGTAATTTTCAGAAATGTGACATGGGGAAAAATTGTTATTTGAAGATAAAAAACCACTATATCCTGCTGTACGACAGAAAACAGTTTTGTGTGTTTCACACAGTGCTGGTGGGAGAAATGATCCAGTGTCCATTTTAAAAGTAAATGAGAAAAATCTGGTTATTAATGGCTTCCATCTTTTCCTTCTGGTTACTGTCATCGGAGATGGTGCTGTTTGTCAGGGTGATATTTCATTGTGCTTTATCTGTTCTTGCTTTATCAGTTTTATTATTGTTTTGCCAGTATGTAGCATATGACAATATTACATTTTACTAGGAAGACTTTCTTTTGCAGAGGGGAAGTGATTTTTCACTGCATTTCACTGTTCCATTCATATATGTTCCATTCATATGTTCTGACGTATAACTGTATTACTTTTGTTTTTATACAAGATCTACTGATAGCAGTAGACAAAGAGCCATGATCTTCAGCAGGCAGACAGTCTGTTCAGTAATGAAATCTGTTCAAAGGGCCTGTGACCAGACATCAACCTTTTGTGTCTGAAATCACTTTGACTTGTCAAAATGTGAAATATTCTTACTGTTCAGCTTATTGGATCATAATTTTAGCATGTTTGTTCACATTGCATTTTTAGTGGCTATCCCCAGATTTTTTTTTAAGAGACCCCACTGCTAGCACCACAGTTGCTTTGTGACCCGTGCTGTGTATGTTTTGCAGATTTATTTTTTTCTGGTGTGTCTTAAGGTGTGGGACAAGAAGGGTAAAATTCTTTTGCAATGCTTACATACCAAGTCTGGCTGAGATGGAACTAAAAACAACTTGTCAGAAAATTAGATTTAACAAAATTAATATTTGTTCTGAAAATATTTTTTAAGCCAAATATAGACTTTAAAGGCAATTGTGTGGTAGCAGGGGAAAGGCTACCTATCTGTTCTCTCCCTATTGCTTCAGGAGGGCAAGGAATTGACAGAGGAAAAAGGATACTCTGCTGTCCCAGAGAGCCTGATGGAGCAAAAGCCCTGTTTGGAATGGTAGGAAGTGTCTGAAGTGGCAGCAGGAAACAGAGACCTAGATGAGCTTTATGGATTATGTAAAGAAGGATTTAGTAGGTATCCAGAGGAGAGTGTGTGGAATTGCACCCCAGCACAAGAAGGAAGTGGCTTTATAGAGGGAGCCCACCAGAATCTGGGAGCTGGGGCCTGTGAAGCAAAGCTGGGGGAGGTGGGCTTGCTTATCCTGGCAGTGACCAAAGTTAATTTGAATCCTACTTGATCTGAGCAAATAATGCAGTCCATATGTTCTTCCTGGTGGTATTTGCTTTTACCGTGAGTTCGTGTTATGCACTCACAGGTTCTTGGCACAGTTTTGGGGTTTGGTTTTTTGATAAAAAAGGGCATTTGCAGAGGCAGTTACAGGAGAATAAAAGTACTCTATGTAGTCAAGGACAGTAGGAAGTGTATTGAAAATCCTTAGTGCAGACATACAAACATAGCAACCTGAATCTGTTTCTTACTCTTACTTTTCCATGTTTAGTTTGGCTTTCAAAGCAATCTCTGGTTCTTACCTGATCTGCAAATATTTTTAGAGCTCCATGTACTTTGAGGGCTAGGAAAAAGCAATGAATAAAAGTAATGTCAGAAATATATTTCTTTTAGTAGCAGTGTAAGAGTCCAATTAGAGAGCAAAGCATAGCTATGCTTCCCCAGAATACCCCTTCTTCTTACTGATGGCAACTTTGGGCCTTACTAGGTTTTGGGTGGTAATATTGTATTTAGCGTCTTTTGACAGATTTCCCTTATTTTCATGAGCCACTTTTTCAAGTTGCATAAAGTTTTGGGTTTTTTACTCTCCATAAGAGTTCCACATTTTAACTGCATGTGTAGTGAAACACAGTTTGCTTTTTGTTCACTGCTTATTTCAGCTGGTGTTCCCAGTGCCTCTATAGGAAGACCCAGGGAGCAGTTCTTCCCTGCCTCTTCTGATTATCTAGACCACTCCTGAGGGGCCAGTTAATATTTTGTTGCATTACACTGGGAGAAATATTGACCAAATAACTTTTATAACAGAAGCATAAAAAGAAACAGGATACCAGGGGTCACAAATAAATATGGTCATATTTACTCCATACAATAATTTTATCGCAGAGAAATGCCATTATTGTAAACAGTGCTACATGTATTTGTCTAGGAAAGATGTTAAATCATTCATATGCTTCCTATGCTGTCTCCTGTATTTTTGGGTTTTGTTGCATATTTTAGAAAAAGAAAAGATTACAGGCAATTAGAAAGCAAAGATTTGTGTAGGAAAGCCAGGCGTGTATTCCTTGTAAATAAAAATAGAAAATGAGGGGGAGAGGAAGTGTTGAGGCTGGAGATAGCAGTGCTTATTTGTACAATATATTTAACACCCTATCACAGAAATAGTAGCAGAAGTGTAATACATCAGCATGCTATTAGAGATAAAAATTGGCTGTGCAATTTCAATAGCTTGAAAGCAATTCCCGAAGATGGTTCTTGTCATACATCAGGGTAAAACATAATATATCACTGCATGGCATCTGAAAGTGGTATCATCTTGCTGTTATTGCATAGTGAAGTATAATTTTCTAGGGCAGAATGTTTAGTCCTTGAAGCATCCAGTACAAACTCATGAAATTTTTCTATTCCTACCTGGCTTCAGGAGGATGCTGTTGTGTTTGAAAAGATACTTCAGGTTTCTTCCCCAAACTTGTAACTACTGGTAAAAAAGATAAGAATTTAATATTTCCTCTTTTGTGTAACTGACAGCATCTAGCAACTACTGTGAAATAAGTTAAATAAATTCATACATGAGGCTGAGGCAGTTCAGTAGAAAACCTTAAAGGGCTGTAATCAGTCTGGTTTGACTGAGTCAGCTAATGATTTCAGTGGGAAACATTTGGACTAGTACTGAATGTTACATGGGGGATGTTACAGGGTTTGCTGATGCCAAATATGGCTCAACATAATTGTAAATAATGTAGAATGTTGAACTAGAAGTATGTGGAGAGTTCATAAATCCTTTTTATAGGACAGGATAGGCATTGAATTTATTAATGCGGCTGATTCTATTTCTTGCTGAAAATCAAGAAATGATGCCTTAATCCACAAAAGGAAATGCCAGAGGAAATGATGACCTCATTAACACAAAGCGCAAACAGCATGAAAGCCATGTAACCTGTATCTATTTTCAAAGTATTTTGGAGTCACATTTGTCATGGACCTTTGTGCACATGGACACAGTGAGTGGTTTAAGCCATTTTTTCAAAGCTATATGTACATCTAAAGAACTGACATGTTTTTAAAACATTGGAGATTTCAATTTTTATTTTTTTTTTTAGCTTTAAAAGCCTAAAGCTTTTTTTTATTAGCGTAAAGCTAATAAAAAACTTTATTTCAAAATTCTCACCCTCAAGGGTAGAGCAGCAAGATTGAGTGAAAGATTATGTCCTCTATGCAGATCTATTTTGGATATATATCCTTCTCTTGATTTTTTAGGTATCAACACTCCTGTTTTCCCCAAAACCTTAAGACATTTGCTTAGAGCAAGTGTGGTACCCTGGCTCCCCAAATATCTGTAGCTAAGGCCAAGTTAAGTTTCCTTTTTTCTTGCTGCTTGTCAGCAACTGTTAAGGTCTCTCTAACTCTCCATTCTCAGCAGATAAATATGTGAGGGAGGTCTCTTGTTCCAGCTAAAATTTTAATGATAGGATATTTTAGTTTTGGAATATAAAGGAAAGACAACAAATTGTCATATTATTGAATACTGACCTTGGTCTCTTCCAGGTACCTATATAAAATGATAATATAGTAAATATTTTTCTTTGTATTTGCAACTTGAATTTACCCCTACAGACCCAACTATCCACCAGTTTTAAAATAATTTATAGACATTCAATCTTTAATACTCGATCACTTTGTCAAAAACCTGGGCTGAATACTTATCTCAGTCTGCTAGCAGCAATGAGAATTGAACTTTTTAGGGGTGTAAGTGAACATGTGGTTTACTGCAAAGATCACCATTTCATGATGACTATTTTGTATCAATTTAACTTAACAATATGGTTTTCCTTCACTGATCTTGGATTAAATCAAGATTGATTATGGTTGAATGGAGAGACACTATCCAAAGATTAAAATCAGTAACTTCTTTTCAGGCTCCTTAACTGACAGTACAGTTGCTTTTACTGTCATGGCAGATATTTCATTCAAAATCGTTGTGTGGAGAGTCTTAATCCAACATGTTATATTAAAAGTAAGAGTGGTACATTTCTAAAGATAGGAGTTGGACTTCATAGCTTTCACTGCCTTTCTGTATTATTTTGATTCACAGATTAAAATGATGGGAATATCAATTATTTTGTTTGCTAATTTGATGCATCTAAGACTGTAATACATGAATACTGAAGAGAAAAATAGTTTATTCTTTGCAAATGTTGCATTTTGAGCCTTCCTTATAAATTACTTCCCCAATAATGTTTACCTATTACTTAGTAATTTTAAGTCTTATTCAGGCTGGCAGCTCCTAGCCCAAGCTCCTGCTTAAAGCACAGAGAGCTGTGAGATGAGACCTGGAGTCTCAGAGCCTTAACCAGCTGGGTCCTGCAAACCTCCCAGAATGCAGGGTTTCCCACAGCCTCTCTGGGAAACCTCTTTCAGTACCCTCATAATTAATTTTTCTTCCCCATTTCTCATTGAAACCTTCATAATTTCAAGACTGTTGCCTCTTGTACTTCCACTGGGCACTCTGTACAGCACCATGCTGTGTCTTTTTGACAAACATCTCTCAGACACTGACTGGGAGCTGCTGTGTTCCCCAGGGCTGTCCCCTCTCTATGCAGAGGGAGCCCAGTCCCCCAGACTCATTTCACAGGGCAGGAACTGCGTGTCCTGGCTGTCCTGGTGACCCCGTGCTGACCCTCTCTGCTCTGTCAGCTTCAGCCTTGAGCAGTACTTGAGGTGTTGTCTAATGAGCGATGAGTAGAAGGGAATTCTCCCTTCCCTTGATCTCTTGACAATGCTGCTGTTGACACAGCTTGATGTGCTGTTGGCCTTTTTGGCTATCAAGGATACACCAGTAGCTCATGTTCAGCCTTTGGTCCCCAGGTCCTGCTGAGCTGAGCAGAGGGTTTAGTTCATTCTTGGGTAGCATTTTGCCTTTGTCTTTTCCAATTTCAAGAGGCTCCTCAATACCCTCTCCTGCAGCCTGTCTGGGTTATGGTGAAAGGCAATCCTTCTCTCAAACCTATTGACCTGCTCTTTTGTGTCAGAAACTCTGACAAGGGCACACTGTCTTCTCCACCTCCAGGGCACGCTGAAACTGTTCAGGCCTTCATATCTATATGAATGGAAAGTGATCAAAATTAAATGTTACCTTTTCCATATCATGAGACACACAATATTTCTCCTTAAGATGTAGCCAAATTAAGAGCCTGTTAAGAACTGAATTATTTGTGCAGCTGTACAGTGTCTAGCCAGAAATATTAATTACAGCTGTAAGATATTTATTTTTCTTGGGAGTGTTTTTTTTTTTTTAATATCTTTCTTGCCAATGTATCACTTTTAAAAGTGTTGATTGCTATATTGCTATCATACCATGTTTTTGTCACCATCTTTCAAACTAAGGAAGCTTCTAACCAAGAAGAATGAGGTTTTGGGCAGCCTCCCAGTCAGAACTGTGAAGAAGGAAAACTCAATGGATTTAAAAGTTAGACAAATCTGTAGATTTGTGCTACAACCTGCTGTGGAAGGAAACAGTTGGGATTAACTACTATAGATTCCTTTCTTCTGTTTCCTTTAATGAGCAAAAAAAATTAAATTCATTAGGAGCACATTAGTGCAGGAACTAAAACATTCAGTAAGAAGCACAAAATGCTATAAATTATAACCTCTTTCCAATTTTTACAAACATTCTTTAACATTCTGCATGATTGTAGGGACTATATCTCTTAATAAGTTTTGTAGGAAATCACTTGTCATAAGTAAACTCCCTGATTGCTAAAACCATTTCCTCTGCTTTAGTTCATTGGTCTGAGTAGAAAGTGAGTGGAGAAGGAGAGGCAGAAGGGAACTAGAGGATAGCAGGGAATGTTAAAACTGAATTTAAAAAAAATTCAAAAATTTGTCCATTTTTGTTTCTTATTGAAATGGGTCATCTTATATTTGAAGTATTTATATTACATTAATGCTATTACACTCCTCTATTTGCCTCATAATTTCAGTTGTCTGCTTGTAAAAATGTATGTGGAATGTCTGTCTGTCTGAAGGAAGGTGTCTTCTGCTCGTCCCTCTTCACAGGTATCCACTTCAAGCAGTTATGAGATGCTTTGTGTGGATAGTTGGACAGGTAGCTTTGCACTGTACCTATGTTTTTATTTCTGCAAACAGATTCAGAAATTTACCCCATTCAGGAAGTAGCAGTATTGAAATTGCAATACACATTAAAGATGGACACTTTTATGACACAAAGCTAATACAACTCTTACAGGTTTTTTTTTAATGTAGTAGGCTAAAATACTATTAGAAGAGAGGCTGTGTAGCTGTGGAATGTGTTTGGCTTTTATGGTCCTCATACATACAAAGATGAATACTTACTTTGTTTGATTCCCTAACAGATGAATATCTGGAAAAGAAAGAATAATATGCAAAACATTTAATTATGATAAAATAAAAATCACTTTGAGTACATCATCCCTGGAAACTAACATTCCTTGACAAGGGAAGGATTTTGTTACTGCTAGAGAAGCTCAGAGGCTGGTTATTTTTTTACACAAATTATTTTCAAGAGAAGTATCCTGGACTTCCTTTAAAAAGGAATAGCGTCCACTGAATTCATTATGGTTAACGACAACTTTGTTAAGGATTTATACTGGGAGGAGGGGAAAAAGAGGAGCATCAACTCAGCACTTTTCATCTCATGCCAAAAGGTCTTATCACACACTTTAGAGTCAGCTATAAATGGAATTAAGTTCCTTGAAGACTGAAGAATTTAAAAATTGAAACACGCAGAGCTGAAATGGAAAGTGTAGAGGAAAGGAGGTGCAAACCAGAGAAGGTGAGTGGAGAATGTGCCTCATGGCCCTGATTGAGTAGGTGTTCAGGTATTTTTCTGCCTTCTCCTGATATGCCTGATCAACAGGAATATCTTCCTTTCCTGGGAAGGAAATATTCTCCCTTCAAAAAAAAAATGGACAAGATATTGAGTCTGACATATTTTGTTAGATGTTTTGGTTGTGATGAAAGCTTATGCTTTTTAGCAGCATGTATCTCCTAATAAAAGAGACAGAGGACCAGATTTTACGAGCTACTTAGCAACATAAGGTGTGAATAAGCATCTAGTAGCTTTTGGAAGGCTCTGAGATTTAGTCCCTGTTTAGCCTATCTCCTGACTGAAAAAATATGACAGTGAGATATTTTGCTAAATCAGCCAGAAGACAAAAAGATCTGGTATAGGAAACCCTGGGAGCTATTTTTCAATAGTGACAAGGGCTCTCTTCCTCATGCCTGTGTTGAAAACATTGATCAGCATGGAAACCTGAGGCAAGAAATTTGGAAATTATCTGTATTATTCAAGAAGGTTAGGGAGAAAGGAGAGGAAGTGTTTTGGTTTGGATAGTTTTTTCTGTGTTAGTTTCTTCAATTTGTTAGCTTGGTCTCCAGGGCCATTACTTAATGTGTGAAAGCCCATATTCAGGGCATTGGGTATGTGGTAAAGTTCTGTGACATTAAAGATGTGCTTGCAGGGCTGGCTTCCACCTCCAAGGGACACGGCCCTTGCTTACCATGGGCATATAAAAGGTTCAATCACGCCAGAGCTTCTAAGATACGTTCCAGGACCCTGTATTTGCCCATCTTTTATGAAGCTATTTTTAGGAGTGTATAAATAATGATGTGTTAAATTTTACAAGTCTTCAAATTTTCTTGGAAAACAGGATTTGCACTTCTAAATCACATCTGTGGTTGGACAGCTTTGCTTACAGTCTAGCAGAGGACTGTAAGCTGTAGTGCCATACTCCTTCCCTCTGTAGCTCATATGTCTGTTTTCTCCTTACAAAGCTGTAACTGGACTGAGGGCAGGTGAGAAATATTTTGAGGGAAGTGCCTGTGGGAAATTTGTTAGGTGCTTTCCCCAGATATTGCGTGGTCTTATTCTGTGCCACTTCTTTCTTACTCATGTGATAAAACCCGCTAGTACAATAGGCATGACGTGTATTTATATTACAGAATTTGGCTTTATAATAGGACATTTTAAATCCAAGTGCTCTGCATACTGATATATGCTGACAACACAGATTTTAACATGTCTCACAAAGCTTTCAATCTCTGCTGCCCTACCAAGGAAGGGGATCAGTCGTGGGATTTGGAACTTTGCAGCTCTATGTCAGGTCTTGCATCTGAATATGAATCTACTTCATATTAATAGAATGTCTTAGCAACCAAGAATTTTTGGAACCTAATCCATGAGAAAATTTAAGCACCATTCAGGAAAAAACCCCACCCCAACAACCCGTAATTAGAGCTCACTCATTAAGAATATACTTAACTTTAAGCAAAAAATTATTTCCTTGATTTGTAAGCTTATTTTCCCCCCAAGGGATTTGAAGTGACCTCTGTAAAATGAAGCAAAATTCCATCCTGATGAGATGAAATTGAAATAATTTAAGGAAGGATGGACAAGATTGACACAGCTGGGTTTTTTGTCAAGAGTCATTTGAGCATCATGCCCTGTGGCCCCTGGATTTGTGTTATTCCTCTTCTCAGCATGTGTCCAACACTGTCCCCCATTATGAATGTGCATTTTGGTCACACAGCAAGAGCACATCTGCTTATGTGGCAGTGAGCACACCTGACCAGCTCTGTGGTGTGTAGAGAAAGCAACCTGACTCATAACCTGGCATAAGCATGTTTTGGGTTATACAGCTGGGCACAAGTGGTTTGTGCTTCAGGTAGCTCATCCTCACTGCCATGTCAGGATGCTGAATGATCACGGGTGTTGTGTGGCTGAGGAGTGCAAAATGGAAAGGGCAAGAAGTGATTTGTAGCCTGGATTCATTGGTCTCATGGGCTGAAGCCAGGCTTCTGCCTACAGATGAGTCATTTCTTTTGCTGAACGTAGTATCTTTGGGATGTGGAGTCTGTTTCTGTATCTCTGGTGCAGTCAGTGTGTTTTTCTATCACTTGATTCACTAACTGTGCTAAATAAATGGCATTTTTGTATTTAAAAGTGGTTACAAGACCTCTAAATATTATTAAGGAAAGAAAATAGGACAAATCTTAAACAAAGTGCTCATGACAGTCTACTTTTCTAGACCTTTAATTATTTCCCTTTATTTTGTCAGTTCTTTTTTTTGCAAAAAAATTGCCAGTGTCACATTACACTAAATACCACTTCTCTCATTATTCACAGCTGTCTAAAGAATAACTTTCTTAAGTAAAAGCAGAGGTGTGATGGAAGTAAGATTTTGTGGTTTGAGCAGGGAGTGTTTTGATTCTCAGGGAACGAAGATGAGGAATGCACTGTACCTTGTGACTTTTGCTGATGTTGGAAAGGTGGGATCTTTGCAGAGTGTGTTCCTCTTGTGAAAGACCTGGCTGCTTATTCCTGGCTCTGGAGGAAGGGGCTGATACTGCTTTGGCAGTATCTTTGGAGGCCTAGAGAAGGTCACAGGAGAACTTGAGGAGCTATTAGGGAATAAAGGAGGTACAGGGACTGTGTTTTAAGTGCAAGTTTTAGAAGTAAGAGATTGGAATTTTCTGAGTATTTCAATGTATATGTGCTGAGCCAAGCTCAAATCCAGGAGCTCTTCAGGACCCTTCAATAGCAATAGCAATATTGGATACTGTTCTACATTTGCAAGACATTACTGCACTGTGTTGTGTGCCACTAAATACTGCTTTTGTGTGCCTCACCAGGGTGTGCCAAGTAGAGCTCTGCAGTGTGGATATTTCTGGGAGGGTATGGCTGTGTATATGGACCAGCCAGGGAACACACTGCAGTTTCAGACACAGAGGAAAAAATGTTCTTCATCCCAGAAAACTTGCAGGTAACATGGGCCTGGTGTTTTCTGATGGATCTGGGCATGCCCTGTCTGTGCTTTGAGACCAGGCAGTCCCAGCCCAGCCCCAGCTGGGAGCTGCAGCATGCAGAGGTTGGCCGGACAAAACTGGAGGTGCATCCAAAGTGCCTGGCAGAGAGGCCTTCAGTGGTGGGCTCCTGTGGAGGGAGCCTTGTGTTTGAACAGTTCATACCCAAATTAAGTCAAGTGAGAGAATTAAGAACCATTCTGACCACCATAATACAAACAGAAACAAATAGCAAAATTTTGTAGAATAATGGATTGTGAATGTTCTTATTTCTGCACTATTACAGTTTTGAATTTGTGAAATTTTACTGCCCTTTTATGCTATTTTATATTTTTTAGAGTCAAATCTAAATATGTAATGCTAATCCTATTTTAAAATACTTAATAGAAGAATTTATTTTAGAGCAGTCAGTGTAGGCATGGAGGAATAAACTGTCCATTCCTAGATGACCTTTTTTAATTATAGCAGTTATTATTTGAGGTTGACCAAATAAAGAGGTGATTATTTTTTTATTTGTGGGCATATGGTAGAAAAATATGTTTGTGGGATAAAGCTTGGTCTATCTTCTATGGGAGTAAGTGGAAATATTCCAGTTGATTTCTATACATGACTTAGATGTGTAGCAAAAAGCACTGGCAAATTGATTTAAGTTAGAATGAACTCAATATTATCATAATGAACAGAGCCTAAAGCACCAGTAAAATTGGTGGAATATTTTTTTTTCCCCAGCAGTTTATATCTGGGTTGAACCAGATTCAATATTTCTAGGCTTTTGACTTGTCTGTAGGCACAGCCAGATTGGTTTTGAAGATGCAGGCCTGAGTTCCTGCTATGAATGTTTAGAGCTCATGTTTTGTTCTCCCTAATTCCATATCAGAACCTTTAAGTCCAAAGAGAGCCAGCAGTAAAAGGATGCTGGCTCACTTCCAGTCACCTCATTACCATGAGCAGCACAGATGGATGTGAGCATTCATTAGCACTGAGTTCCCCAGGGACCACAGGTAAGTGATCTCTGATGTGATCTTACCGTGGGGGAGGTGTGGGCTCCTGGAAAAGAGAGGAAACAAAAATCTCTGTCAGCTTTCCCCCTGCTTGGTTTACTAGAGAGAAATGCAAAGAATTTAGATTAAGGAGACATGCCTGTGTCAAGAGTCAAAGGGTTTATGTGCTCTACAGCACAAAACATTGTGCTATAACATGCCACTTTAAAATCACTGAGGAATAAAAGACATCCTCATGTGAATGTGAGTGAGTGAGGACTGCAGATAGGAGTTCTCTTTTCTTTAGCTAGTGCTAGCAGAATGGCAGCCTGCTTTTAAAAATCTATTAAATGACAAAATAACCAGTAACCATTTTAATTGATGAGAGATTCTGCTTACCTGGTATCCATGTATTTTCATTCTTCCTCCTAAAAATAATTACAAATAATTCTTAGTAGAGTTCTACCCATATAATTCACAAATGAAGTTACAGCTTTATTCTGGTATTGTTGTTATTATTATGGACAGTCCAGTCCCATTCCTTGCCTTCCCCTGGCTCTACCTCCAGAACTCTGCTCTTGCTTTCAGAATGAAACATTTGAGGGTGATATTTATTCAAGTATTGTAAATTTAAATATTTTTCAGAGACTTTATATGCATATGTATATGTTTATCAAGTTAGGGATGCATTTTTTCTTTTTATTTTTGTGCAGAAATTTACAAAAATACTGAAAACCAATGAAATCAGTTCTATTTTTTTAATATACCCAAATATGACTGATAATTTCAATATAGAAAAATAAGATTTTTATTACTATGATGTTAATTTAAATAATTTTCCAAACGTTTACATTCTGAAATCCTAACTAATGCAAAGGACATGCAATATATCTCAAGCTGTCCTTCAAGTAAACCATAACAAATTGCTCTGGATAAAATAATGGCAGCTTAAATGTTTAACATTTCTGGAAAATACTGCTGAAAAAAGGTCTTCTGTGCCATTCATGCCATCTTGTGGCAAGGCCACTGAATAGCACTGGGCATGAGAAGAAATGTTAGGGTATATTTAAAAAGAGTGTAGCTATTATTTAAAAGTACTAGTGTCCTCTATAAGTACTATTTACTCAGGAAGTGCTAAAAATATGTATCAGTTTTGTTCTCTAACACCAGAGTTTAATTTACCTTCCTGTACTGGGTTTGGTTCGTCTCAACATTAGCACACATCACATGGAGACATGTAAATCCAACTCAAAGAAATTTGAAGCTTTAGATAAACTGGCAAACTGTCCTTGCCCACTTATTTCTGCAGATTTTGAAGCAGGCTTACTCGAATTTATCTCAATTGAGCATTTTTTTCCAGGCTACATAGGGATTTGCCCACAAGAATCAATCTAACCTTTCATTTTCAAACTATTTAGCACTTACTTTCTCATCATCTGTAGGAATTATTTCTCTCTACATTTTGAATTATACTGGGAATAAGAAGGGTGAAAAAAGAAAATGCTGTTTTACATGGAATTCTTTGAGTTATTTTTCTGGCTGATCAAATTATAATACTTTCTAAAAATCAGCTGTTACAGCAAACACAAAAGGGTTACATTTTCTTGGCTTGGCAATTGCAGTCTTTTTGAACATAGTACCTTATGGTTCAAAGCTTTGAAAATGGTAAGATAAAAATACCATTTCTTTTCAAAGATAATCAGGTATTTAATCCTTCAGTAGCTGACTTCATGATGTACTGCTACATCCAAAGTAAATGAAGTATAAAAAAGTGTATAGAAACCCACTTTTAAAACAATCTTACAACAGAGTAAGTAAAACTGCCAATTAGAGGATTTAATATTTGTACACTTCATTAGGTTTTTGAAGAGTAAGATCATCTGTCTCTGATTTCACCACAAGAAACAGGATAAAAATTAAAGGTACATTTTTGACTTAAAATTAAAGGATTTTGAAACAAATTTAGGATTAAAGGTAAAGCAGCAGAGAAAAAAACATGCTAGGTGATGTACCACACAATTAGCATATTCTGAGTAAGTGAACGTTGTCAGAGAGCCTTTGTAAATAGTCACCCTAGGATGTAAATCCCTAGTGGAAATTGCTAAAGTTGCTATTACTAGTTAAAAATAGTTATTAGATTATGTTTTACAATATATTAATGGAAAAAGTCTGAGAAGGATAGGGAGTGAAAAAGAATTACATTATTAGAAGAAAAGCACAGTGGGAACTTGCAGCCTTTTGGTGGAAGAGTTCAAGAGACATTGGCTTCTCCCTGCCCCTTATCTCCTTACAATGTAATGAAAAGGAAAATCTGATTTTTAAACTGAAGGGCTTTTTTTCCTCCTCCTATAGGAAAAGGGAATTCTGAGATAAAATATATTTCCTGTAAATAATTACTTCAGTGTTAGTTTAAAGCGTACTGACTGCAAAATTTGCAGGATGACTATTTTGGAAAGCAGCTGCTGTTCTGAAAACCATGTCTATTCTATCAAATGCAATCTCTGCCTATGTACAAAAGGTAAATATGGAAGTAGCAATTACTATTTCTGTTTGCAGAAATGGGTAGGATTTTTTTATCATACCTCTTACACTTGGCAGTGTTCTCCCCTCCGGATCAAATGTGTGAATCTGTTAATAAACCAAAATAAAGATGTGATATTAGCCATCATTCTTGAAACTATGGCCAGTAGAAAAGGTGCTGTTCCTGGCTGGGATGTTTTAAGACTTAGCAGAGCCCCAGCAGTCAACGAGTGAAAGCAAGAGGTGAGGGCATCCATGCGAAGTGAAACAGGAACGGCTCACAGGAACTTGGGCTGTAAATGAACGGGGTGTGGCTAAAACTTGAAATAGACTGCACTTTGGGGATTACAGGAAAGGGGAAATCTGGTTGTGAATAAGTTTTAGTGTCTTTACTTACAGCTGAGTGTTGAAGGGGCTGAGGTGGGTTCTTGCTCATTGGGGAAGTGGTACCTGAAGGCCTTAAGCAACGTTTATCTGCAAAAGAGGAAGAAAAAACAAGCCTGAGTAATTCAGTAATATGTTTGAAGAAGGAGGGGTTTTAATGTTCAAAATGTGTTTTGCAGCTCAGGTCTTGCCTTTTTTACCATTTTAGCAGTGTATCAAGGACATAAGCATGACCCTGCTAATAGCTTTATGGTTAACCTCCCCACTGTGGTTATAAACAAAAGCCTTCATAAGCTGGTAAACAGTTAAGGCAGATATTTGACCTTAACTGTGGTTAGATTACTGAATTTGTTTCTCATTTGAACCTTTGTTCTTGGCAATGCTGCTGTGTTCTGGTTTTGTGAGAGTTGTAGGGGTTTCATTCTCTAATCAATATTTTAATTTTTACTTTAGCTTTTAATAAAAACTGCATCCCTGGCAATCAAAAAGAAATGCTCAGGTTGTAGCTAACTTGTTTTCAGTCATTAATTTTACATCTCAATGGCACTGGTATTTATCTAGAAAAGATGACAAAATGTTAGCATTGAATTTTATACTTTTGAAATATATTTTCAGTCCTTTCCTCCCTCTTGTATCTTGCCACATTATAGGGCATAATACACAGGCAAAAAGCAGATTTTTGTTTAACGTGTTTTACCTGAAATCACAAAATAAAAACTATGTCTTTTGGCTATTTCAGGACAATCTTACATAAACAACAAAGGGTGCTGACTGCTAAATTAAAGTTTTTACTACTAACCAAGATAAAACTGTATTTGGAATTCAATTCATTTTTCCAAATAAAATGGATAAATTAGTCTTGGAACATAATGTAGAATAGCTGGTTGTTCAGACTGATTGTGATCCTTTCACACACTGATAAATTTACTCACTTGAAAAGCCATCTATTTGTTTAGACATCAAACAAACTCCCACAAAAAATGAGTAGAAAATGTCTTTGCTGACTTTGATGTGAACTGGAGCAAACTATCTGGTTTATGGTTTCCAGTCTTTCTCATCTAGGACACCCCACCATTTTTTTAACTGTTTAAAACCTCTAGTGCTTATATTGGGTTGGAGCAATGCTCCAGCTAGGATGGCATTTCACTTCCAGAAAGGGGATATTAATTGGCTCTGTAATATTAAAAAATATTAAATGTGAGTTAGAATAGCTTTAGTAAACCAGAAGTGATTAATGCAGCTACCTTACAAGGTTAAGAATGCTTGAAAAACACAAAGTAATTGCTTATTACTGCTATTTAAAGCATCAGAGAGCACCTTTAGAAAGAATACTGCATTATCATCTGGAGAAAAGTTTAGTGTGCTCTTTAATATGTTTTCCATCTTAAGGGTTTCTTGGCTTAAATAGAAGTGGGATTTTCTGAAATGGCTGTGGTTTTGATCAGCCAGTTTTTTGCACATTCCATGTGGAATGGGATAATATAATTTATCCTGTGAAGATAATATTAAAATTAAAAAGCAGTGTGTAATTATTAATTTAGCATAGTCTAATGAAAATCAGGGTAACTGTTGAATATGAAGAAGCAAACAAAGCTCTTCTCATGTTTCTGCCTACCAGTGTTATTTTCCAGTTGAACTATTTAATTAAAAAAAAATATCTGGATTGAAAAGTCCAAGTCTGTGCTGTGCCTATATAACTCTAGGTTTTGCTCAGTTTCCACAGACAGAAAATGTTACCTGCATATTCAGATTCTTGTAGAGGTTTGGCAGGAAGGATTCTCAAGGAATGAATGGCCTCCAGCATTGAAGAACTTACAGTCTCATACACGTTTTCTTCCTCCTCAGATGACTTGGAGGAAAATTGTAAGTCACTCTTGCCTTTCATTGTCAAGTATTTGCTCTGGATAGAAGAAGATATATATAGATAAGACAAGTAAATTTAAATTCAAAATTGATTTCAGTGTGGAAATATATGATTGTCATAACCAGACATTTTGGTCCATAGGAAATTTTCTGATGGAAACTGAAGGGTTGGAAAGTAGTTGAGGAAGTGGTTTGAATACATAAATTTTTAATTTAGATTTATGAAATAGCCATATGGGAGACAGTTTAAATGTCTCTCTGAATTTTGCCTCTCTGCTCTTGAAAATGTAATGAGAGTGTTTAATTTATGATCATTGCAGACATTTGAAACTGTATCTTTTATTATAATATTATCCATGTAGTATTTGCATTGTACCGACTATTTACATATGTTACTTGCAAGAATATATTAACTAGCTCATCACAAATGTCACACTTCAAAATAAAAACATACGGTGTTTTGGGGAATTTGTGCAAACAAATGTGCAGTCCAAGTGAATGTGATAGTGAGTGTGTATTGAGCAGTGGAGTCCATTGAAATATGGAGCTGAGACTGACTCAAGATATCTCTGGATGTGTCTATAGGTTTGTTCAAGTTGTATAGGTTTGTTCAAGGTCGTGTTTGGAGTGCTGCTCCACCCTTCATCCTCTCTGTTACTCACTGGAACAACTGCTGGCTTCCTTCAGCACAGAGCCAACATTGCTGCTGAGGAAGCTCAGCTGAGGGTACCCCATGCCTCTAGAAGTCATATTTTGTTACCAGCAGTGTAGGTGCATCCATGTGCTTGAATCTTCTTTGATGTTTCTTTTATTCTCAAATTTATTTTATTCTCAAATTTATTCCCTGATGTTTTATTCTCATTAGTAATGGGCAATCAATAGCTTCCTGGCATATCTTCTTCTACTTGTTAACTGGCCTTTCAGTTCATGCTTTTTCTCTTGAGTGCTAAAATTTAAACCAATTTGGTTTACTCTCCAAGGACACTAAAAAAATTGATTACTATCTACTTTATTTCAAACCTTATTATGCTAATGCCTATAATTATATATTTTTTTATTCTTCTCACTAAGCAAATATACTTCTTTAAATCTTTCCTGGATTGTCAACCAATTTAAAAGACTTTGAATCTCATATCCCCAGTGTTACTTTCCTGTGAGTTCACTCCAGATTGTACATATTTTTGTTAGAACATGAGGCAGACCTCCAAGAAATGTTCTTTACAGTACATGGCAGGGCAAGGTTTGTCTTTATGAGAATACATAAAAATGTCATCACACTGTAGACAGACCCCTGCAGGGTTCCTGGGTTTTCAGACTCTTCTCTGCACAACTCTTTCCAGTTCAACAGCAGACTACTGTCAGCTAGGCTGAGAGTGGCTATTTTTTCAGTCAGTTGTGCAAGCACTTTCATCTAGATGAAATGCATTTTCATCTAGACCAGGCATATACTTGTGAGACTGTCTTCTGGGAAATATCAGAGGCCTAAGAAAAATCAATAAATATCACATTTACTGTTTTTTTTCTCATTATTGTAGTCATATTTCTGCTGAAAATGAAATTACTTTTGGTTTGGGGAGTTGATGAGATGTTCTTCATGTTTGCATTAACAATTCTTTACATAATCAGATCTATTATTTCCAAAAAATGCTTTCAGATTGAATTTGTTTAATAATCTCTCCAGGTACTAAACAAATCGTCAGGATTTGCTTTCTTTCTTGGAAGAAATTGTGATTACCATTGTTCTTTTTCATAATTTTAGGAACTCAGGACTGTGGAGAATTCGCAAAGATGATAAATTAATATCTCAGAAATTTCTCAAATAATTCTTTAAGTGTCTTGGCATAAGTCAATAGTTTCCTGACCATTCTTTCCCCATTCTGCTCTGTGTTGGTTTTGCCTTCTATTTGGTATTAATCCCATATAGCATCTGATTGTTATTAATCATTCTGTGAAATCTGAAGCAGTCAAAGTATTGATTGCATCAAACTTTTTTAGTCATCCTCTATTTGTCCAACTTGCTTATTAAAACATAGGCATGTGCCTAATTTTCATCTTTCTGTGATTTAAAAGGTATTTACACTCTTTTCTTATATGCCTGAACTGAAACTCAAACGCAGATTTCAGATACAAATGGAAAGACATTGAAAGACACTGTTTGCTTTTTAGCTTTCATTTGTATTGCTTACATATTTAATCTTGAGATTTATGACTTACATCCTTGTTCAGCTTGATTCCTGCTATTTTTACCTGATCTAATGATAAAGGTGTATTTTAGGTTCAGCTCATAAATGGAGAATTGGCAAGTGAGTCACTTCTCCAGTCTAGATCCCACTAAAAAAGAGTAAAAGTTCTCATCTATATTTCACAATTCTCATGCCTTATTTTGCACTAAAAACCAGTGATGATTGCATTTTTTTTGTTAGTATTATATCTCAGATGATATTAACATACACCAGGAAGTGAAAGAAATGTAAAAGTTTAGGAAGAACATGTACTTACAGCATGATAAGTGTTAGCAGGAATAGTTCTCTTTTCTGTATGAAATGGAGAAAAGCTGTCAGCAGGTCCCATTCTGTAGTAAATTATACAGTAGCTAATAACTTATATAAAGCAATAAAAGTCTGCCAACTATAGATTTTAGAGTATCTATTTACAGTATTTTAAAGATACTGAAAAAAGGACATGAAACAGGTCCACCATGAGTTTGTGGACCTATATAATGCATGAGGAAGTAGCTGTGTGGAAATGGGATTCACAATCGTGGGCATGTCTAAGCCTGCCCAAGAAAAACACCCAAAAAAGGGTGTGCTTGAACTCCTCTCTCCCCCCAGAGTTTTGCTTCATGGTGCAGAACTTTGAGAGCTATGGGACTGCTGGTCTGGAAATCCCTCTGTGAATCGAAATGTGTTTTGTTCTCTTTGTAGCAGAAGAAAATCCCAAATCTGAGAACACTCCAGATATCAGGGTATAAACTATTCTTGGTGGTATTTGTCTGCCCATGAAGCTGTCTCATGGTATAGCCAGGAGAGCTTGAGCTACAGGGCCAAAGAACTGGCGAACAGAGACTCCCAACTTCTGCACTTACCCTGATTTACACATTTAACTCAGTGACTCTTTAATGCAAAACAGCCAGGTATGACCTTGCCTAGTGTGTGCTCTTGCTCTGGGCTGTTTCAATCCTTTCTTAGGCTGCCTGTAACCTCACACATCTTGCATCTCTGGTTACATAATGCCCCGATTTCAGAAGTAGAGCATGAAAGTCCTTCTGTCAAGACCAACCAATAACAAATAATTACAGCATGTTGTAATGCTTAGAAAAAAAGGAAATTGTGCACTGAAATACTTTTATGCTAAGGAAAGAGTTAAAACCACTTATTGTCCAGGGGTTATACCCCATGGCTGAAGGGTGTTAAGGACAGCCAGCATCCCACAACCCTCTCTTACAGCTGTGTTTTGGAAGAAGCAACTTTCTGGCTAAACACCTTCTTTGCATTTGTTGCTCTCGTTCTGTGAGCCTGGTATTGCATATTTTTATATACCCCAGCAGATGGCATTGAATGTTCATTTATTCAATATATGTCGTACTTTAATCTCTGCTTGGAGGATCATTCATGGGTGACAGGGAAGGAGACTTATTCATGCAAGCTACTTGTCTGATTTTCTGTTTAGTTATACTGGTGCTTACCAGCAGTAAGCCCACTCAAAGGTGATACCAGGACAATAACAAAAAAGGCAGTGTCTTAATTTGCAGCCTTTGTACTTCTGTTCATAAAAAAGGTGTGGTTGTTTTATCCTCAACAATAAAAAATGAATAACAGTGGTAAATGTCAATGCTATTGTCCATGCATTTCATGGCTTTATGCTAAAAGGGACTGTTTGACACAAGCCTTTGGGGTGATGTATTGCTATCCAATATCAGGTTACAATTTGATGTCCAGGTCAGTTTATCATCTCTTCTGCTATGCATGAATCACCAGAGTTCTTTCTTAGGCCTCCTTTGGACTGGACCAGTGAAGGGAGAAGCACTGGTGTTGCTTTCCTGTGGGTCTGCCCTCTACTTAAGGTAACTGCCCAAATATTTGCTCTGTGCTAGCTGAGGAGTGCAAACCAGTGAGAAACCACTCTTCCTGTTATTTAAGAATATAATTTTCATAATGAAGATGAATATTTAACTCTGTCAGCCTTGCTGTATGTATCAGCCCTTCAGAATGAGAAGTGCTGTGTACTGTCCAGGTGTCCAGACTATTTCTGCTGTTATCTATCTATCTATCTATCTACCTATCTATCTACCTATCTATCTATCTACCTACCTATCTACCTACCTATCTACCTATCTATCATCTCACTGGAACATCCAATTTATTATAGAACCATAGGCTAGTCTGGGTTGGTAAGGACCTTTAAAGGTCCTCTAGCACAACCCACCAGCAATGAGCAGAGACATCTTCAAATTTTCTGACTTTTGCTGCACTGGCTGTTAAACAAGGATGAAAGAGGACAGAATCTTTGTGCCAGGTAGCTGCAATCAGCTGGACCTTCTGGCATAATTTTTTTCACTACAAGCTAATGATTTAAAGCTGGCACAAGATAGAGTCTCCTCAAGCTATAGGGACTCATCATGTTTTATTTAGTCTGAAAATTTTTCTTTGCTTTGCTGCATTGCCCATGAAATTGATAAATAGAGACTATAATAGATAATTGATAAATAGAGACTAATTGATAAATAGAGATTAGATAAGAGATACTTATAAAAATAGTAATGTATTGTATTTCTGTGGCATACATGTGGGTGTGTTTCTGCTAGTTGACAGAGAATGCCTGATGTCAAAAGACAAAATGGAAAAAAATTATCTTCTCTGTAATTTGCAACGGAATAAAACAGTGTGTGCATTTTGTGGCAACCTTGACTTTTCATGGTGACCTCAAAAAGTTTTGTTTAAAAGGGTGACAGGTTAGGAATTCATACAAAAAAATCCAACATCAAAAACATGGCCCTTGAAGTGGGAAAGCAGAAGGTAAATCTGTTCTCATTGGCTTTTCTGACTCTATGAATGCACAGTGGTTTTTTCAGTCACTGTGGTGTTTCAGCCAGTGGCAGAAAGCGATAAAGAATTGTGGGTTGTGATTTAATAAATCCTGTGATCCTGACAGGGATCCTAACCACTTCAGTAGAAAAAAACCCTCAAGCTGGAAATGCTACAAGGAAGAACTGTGTAGACATTTTCAGAGTCATTTTTTTTACTGTCTTGCCCAAAATTATGATGCAAAACCTTGTCCTGCCTGGGTATACAGGCATGTTCCTTAAGCCTACAGAGGGGCTAGATTAACAGGCTTCCTGAATAATATAGGTTTAATTAGAATATCAAGTAAAAGATTAGGCAGGTTTCACTTCAGAGATGTGAAAAAAGCATGTGAATATATACCAGTTATGGTGGGCATTTGGACTAAGGCCAGCTATCCAGAGACAATAAAAGATTTGCAGTTAGATTTTTCCCAGAACTGTTTTTTCCAGCCCTAAATCTAAATCTTCTATATTATACGGACATTGAATTCATTTAAGCAAATTTCACATAACACTATAAATATATGGTACATCAAATAAATTTATCTGGCTAGTTGTGCCACTTTTTAGTTAGATAATTTTATATGCTTTGCATTAAATACTTCAGCTACAGCTGTGAACTGCAGTGTCATTTATGAGCAATTTAAGAAAGTGCAGTGTTTTACTTTTGAAATTAATGCAGTTTAAACACATGCTTGCTACTGACCATAATCTGTCATGGAAGCAAATGTAGAGATCCTATGTCATCGTTTTGTTCTTTTGGAACAGCAAACAGGAAAAAGAGGTGAGACCCTCAAAGGTAGCAGCAGAGGGAAGAAGAAAGTTCCCTCTGTTGCTTTCTAGAAGCCATCAGCCAAAGTAATGTTTTCAGTCTGCATCAAGAGAATAACTTACTCCTGGCTTTTTGCAGTGCATACCATCATGAAACCAAACATTTTTTGGGGCACAGTGGAAGTAAACATCTTTTTATGTCTGCATTAGTGAGTATCCCCTTAGTGGGTACCCATTACTTTTCATTTTTTCTACCGATTCATTTTAATTTTTGTGATATTTAAATGTTTAGATGTGTCACAGACCTTTACTGGCTCTGAGTAAGATGTAGGCTACATAGACATGTTATAGTACTTTTTTTTCAGCAGTGAAAGAATTTTACCTTTTGCATGTAAATTCATTACTTCATGTATGTTTGGGCAAGATCTAAAACATAAAAAAGAAAAAAAAATCCACTTAATTAAATATTAGAAATTGCCATTGTTCTGTGAAACTTCTCAAAGAGTCCAGTTTAAATTAAATGTTGCAAGGGTAATAGGTACATTTGAGAAATTACTTGGCAGATTTGGATATTCAGCAATCTTGTGTCAAATCTTACATTTTTGTTCACTTACAGCTCCAAGTTTGTTGCAGAGAGCTTTACTCATTTTGCAAACATTCATTTTAGACATAAGTATTGTAACAGCCTTATTGATGCTTTAGCATATTCAGTGTATTGTTGGAGGGATGAGTTTCCTTAGGGAGATAGGGGCTAAACTTTGCACATGCAGCTGTGCCACTCCACATGGCTCCCTTCCCATTCTGCCAAATAAGTATAACACTTCCCTTAGTCCTGATGTGGTATTCTATCCTACATTACTCTGCCATGGACAATATATGAGATATACTGGGTGTGGAAGAACCATATTAGCCTTTCTCTGGTGTTGGTTCTCTTACCATGACCTTCTTTACCCACTGGACAGTAGCTCTGTATCAGCCTGTCCAGCAACATTTGTGGATCACTGCAGTAGCAGTACTTAGTATTCAGAAGCAACATCAAAAGTTATTTTGCAATGAAGATTTGGCCAAGGATCACATTAAGACTGCATTAATGCACGCTCATTTTATCTATATCTAAGCATCCATCCTTGGAACTGCCTAAAGTTTGGGAAGTACCACCACAAAATTGAGTTACAACTAGCCCACTCTTACAATTACAGAATAATTAGGTTAGCAGCA
This sequence comes from Toxostoma redivivum, assembly GCA_013397375.1. Taxonomy (NCBI): domain Eukaryota; kingdom Metazoa; phylum Chordata; class Aves; order Passeriformes; family Mimidae; genus Toxostoma; species Toxostoma redivivum. The sequence goes on from VXBI01010647.1 coordinate 610,832, forward strand.
GCTTTTGACCACAGGGTGAAGCTGAATGGTTTCCTGTTCAGTGAGCAAGCTGTAAACCACACAAGAGTATACTGGAGTAGAGTGTGTGATAATAGCATGGACATACCACTATTAAAACTTTTATTTATATTACTTATCAGTGATTTAAAAAGTAACTTATTTACTTACTTATTTTTTGGCAAAGCTGTTTTCCTTCTGCTTGAGTCTGCTGGGTGAAATTCTATTGTTTTTCTGTTGGCTCTAACAGAATTGAACAAAGTTTACTGTTAGAGAGTAGCAATAAGTGGAGAAGAAATGCAAGTGCAAGCAGAGCTCCAAATCTAATTTTCAAAACTTTTCAATGCACATATGTAAATGATTACCTTCTTTTTTACCTCAAACGTTTTTCATTCTCTGAATATTTTCCTTTGTTTTCAGCTATTTGGAAAAAAGAACAACAGTATCCTGCCGAGGGAATGAAAAGCTGGAAACTCAATTCCTGCGTCCAGTGTTTTGGTTACATTAGAATAGGGCACTTATTGAATTCGACTGAATAGGAATTAAAACCCAGGGGCACCTATCCAAGATCTCTACTGCTGGTAAAATAGTTGTTAAACACCAGCAGTGTAGCTACCAAAACAACAGAGCTCGGTTCTCTTGGCCTCTCTACTTCTGATTGCTCTTGAGCCTCCCTTAGAAACAGAACTCCTTATTTTACACAGGTGAAATAATTGATTTATAAATAACTGATTTATAAATCCTTGAAACCAAAAAACTGAGATGATTTCTACTTTTACCTTTTGACTACCAGACATTTCAGTGTTTTCAGCAAAAAGAGTTAGGATTATCCCACAAATAATAATAATAATGAAAAGATGGTCATGTCCTTTTGGGCCTACCCAGACTCATTTAAATTCATAGATCCTATAATCAGTGTTGCCAAATCAGGTTTTAGTTTTTCTTTACAAACATTCCCCAAAGCCTATTTGAAACAAACAAACAACCAAACAACCAAATAAAAACCACCCACCCACAAACACTTTAATCAATATTTAAATGCACACATTGCTAATGAATTTTTCTAACTGTCAGTTAGACAGTTTATTATGGAAACACTAAAGGCCATAAAAGCAAAGATGCAAATTTTAGAAGAATGACAAGATATGTTTATTGTCAGCTGTGGATTTAGCAGGAGAGGTATGCTTGAGCAGTTGCTATAGCGAATTTTGGTTAAGTGGTTAAATCTGTGCTGCAGTGATGATATGTGTCTGGAGCATGTGAAATATGAACAGGTAACTGATTTCTGTCATCTCAATGCTCTTTACAATTCATATATATTTTTTTTTGTCTTTTAAAAGAACAATTTAATTCCTTGCAAAACTTTTCCTCCAGCTTGCCCAAGGCAGTCTGTATTACAAATGCAAAAGGGTGTTGCATGAGTATTATACATACAATGAACATAATTTTTGTGTGTTTGAATTTGCTTCATTCCTCCCTGCCCCTTCCTGTGGCAAACTTCCCAACATGCACCTGCAGAGTGACCTTCTGCAGGTTCTCCTTTGCCTGCAGCAGGGAACTGCTCCAGTCTCTTTGGTAGCTTTTGTCTCTGTTGAGATGCAGCACCAAGGTTTTACTGGTATCTCTATGAGTCCATCAGAACTACATACACATAACTAGTAGCATAACTGGCTCAGGATTTACCAGAAACTCATCATGGCTGAGACCATGAGGATGTTTAGGACCTTTTGAATGTTCTATGTCAATAAGATCCTGAACTTGCTTAAAAAGTATTTTTCACCATTTTTGCTCTAAAATATTGCTGTGCTGTTTTTTTAAATGCCCATGTCTAATCATAGGACCAAAGTATCTTTCCTTCACAGAATTTTCTTCATTCTCTGGTCAACACTACAGCAACATTGTTTCCTCCTGCAAAAATACGGGATTTTTTTAAAATGCAGTTTAGGACACTTTCACCTTTTTTTTTTAAACTTAAACAAAATGTAGAATTTCATTTAGCTGGGTATGTTCTGTAAGTTTTTCCATTTATGATACTCATACCAGACTGACCAGATACAAAATCCTAAGTTGTGTGTTTGTGATAGTACAGGCTAGTGGCACAGACAGAGCAGCAATACCCATTCCTCTCAAGATTCAAGTTACATTATATATGGCCAGAAGATATACTGGGCAGAAAAAGTGAGGGTAGACTTCATTTTAGGTGATGATTGACTCATATTTAAATTGTAATGGAGCACATAAAGAAGTAGAAATTACATTTACATTAAAGTCAACTGAATTCATCTTGATTGTTCTGTTGTGATGTTATGGTTAATTTATGATGAATTTGCTGTATAAAAATGTCTGTTTCAAAGATCTTATAATTTCCAAGAGACATGAAATTATTAGGTAAATTTTAAGACACTCCATTTGAAAGTTTATTTATTTCACAGCATTTAAGGGAACTGTTACCAGAGTAAATTTTACTTGTTAAGAATAAAAGTTAACTAATTGTTGGTGATTAAAAGAGACATTTCCTCTTATTTTGATTGTCTCTCTTTTCTTCTGTTTCAACAGTGAAACAACAAGAAGAAAAGTAGTGATCATATTTACTAGCTCTCCTCTGACTGCAATACTTTGCATGTAACACTGAAATATTGCCTGATGTTTTGTTCAATCAGTTGCTATATTGCAAAGGCCCTGCTGTATTCATGTCAAATCCTTCTTCATGACAGACTGTAAATCGCCTAATCTGGCCCAAAATATCCAGAAGCAATTCCTTATTGCTTAAACATTATTTTGGTTATTTGGTTTTGTTGTTACTTATTTTTACAGTTATTTGAATATTTATTTGGTTTTGCAGAGCTCCTATCTTAGAACAGTCCTCCTGTGACAGATAAGTCACAACTGTAAGATTTAGTCCCTGTCCAAAGGATGCATAAACCAAGGGAAAATAGGTGGATGCAACTGAAAAATCAGGATAAAACGACAAGCTGAAGGTAAAAAGAGTTTTTCTAGAAGGAAAGGAATAAAACATGGAGCATGCAACTCTCTGCTGACTGTAGACATCTAAAGGGGATCAGGCCCCAGTTTGAAAAACAGGCAGCTCTCAGATCTGTGGAGAGAGAAAACCACATTTGTATTTCATATTTGCATTTCAATCATTACTGTTGAAAGAGGTCAGTATTATATTTTATGGGCTACTTAATACAACAAAAGGATCATACTATTTAGTACTCTGATGATATTAATCCATAGCTTAAAGATATTTTCTAAATAAATTGTTGCTGGGGTGACTATTAAGGGATACTCTCATTCAGAAACCATCCTGGTTCCTGAAACAGCTACGAAAGGTGGTATGTGCACCACACGTGTGTGTGTTTGGGCTTTGGGGCACTTGGCAATCACAAGGCCCTTCAGTTACATGGTGGTTTGAAAGTGCATTGTACTGTTCATTTTGTCTTCTGGTCACATCTATATCTGTAGATGCTTTTACTTAATAGCAGGGTTTGGGTTGGGAGAGGTTTAGCCACTTCTACTGTGGCTCAGATTAAGGAAAACTGCAGTCAGGAGGACAGAAATAACCTTGGAATAGGTTAAATCTAACAGTTAACATAATCAAAAACTTCTAAGGAATTGCATAGAAGAGAGTTCATTTTTGAAGTGATACCTGTAAGAGAGATTATGAATCTGGCTTGATTGGGCTAGGTCACTCTTGAAGATAAGCTTGGGTTTCAAATTTGGCTGAACGCAGGTGTGCTTTTCTGTTGTGGGTGCCTGGGTATATCCTGCCTGGCCTGAGATGCTGCTCAGAGGGCTATAGGTCTTTTTCAGATCTTGGATTGAACTTCTTTGGCTGGTGCCAGTCGAGTTAGACACCTCAAAGCAGGGTCTGAAATCCCAAGATTGCTGAACAAGGAGCTGCCTCGAGCTAGCAAACAGCAGCTGCCTGGAATGAGTCTTGGTGGCTTCTCAGGCTGCAGAGGAGATGCAGCCAGTGCTTGCAGCTGGGAGCATCAGGCAGACACTTTCCTTCCTCTGAGGAAAAGTGAGGGATAGCTATCCACCATCTTTTGTATGAAATAGTCTAGTAGTAGTCGGAGAAAGTATGTAGCTTTGTACTGTGACCATTACTGTGTCTTGCTTAGATATTTGCTCTCCACTGAAAAAAAAGATCTGCAGGAATTCAGTGTGGGCTCCTGTGCCCCAGCTGGGCACCTGCATCCCTTGGATCTTCCCTTAGAGTTTGCTTATGAGCTAACAAAGATGGAGAAGTTTTCTTCATGGTGCCTGGGCAGATGATGAAAGCTTCTTACCAGAATATCCTGCAGTCATCATCCTGTGTGTGCTATCCACAAAGAGGGCTTGGATCTCCCAAAAGGTGAGCCCAAATATTCCTGAACACTGTAACTATGTGCAGAAGGAAAGTGTGAGAGTTTTGGAGAGGCACAATTACCTCACTAGGTATGTCAGATATTTTTGCTGTACTGGCTCTGGCTGGGATGGAGTTAAGTGTGCTGAGAGCAGTCTTTTGGGTGCTCTACTGTGGATCTGTGACCAGAGCAGTGCTGACAACAGGCTGTGTTTTGTCTGTTGTTAGCAGTGCTTGCACAGCACCAAGGCTGTCTCTTTTTCCTGTTCTGCTCTCCCAGTGATGAGGCTGGGGGTGGGCAGAGGCTGGAAGGGACAAAGGTTAACCCCAGCTAACCCCAGGGATATTCCACGCTGCACAGCATGTGCTCAGCAAAAAAAAAAAAAAACAAACAAAAAAAACCAACTCATGTGAGGGGGTTTTTAGAAAACAGCCACTGCTCAGTGATTGCCTTCACACCCCTTGTTTTGTTTCAGGTTTTTTTTTTCTTTTTCCTGTATTTCCTTCACTTACAAAACTGTCTGTTTCAACCCACAAGTTTCCTTACTTGCTTTCCATCTTTCCCCAGCCAGGGATAGCCTGCTGCAGGCACAGCAGCAGGTAGGGATTGCAGGAAAGGAGGGAACAGCCATTTGACCTTTCAGCTGATCACAGGGGGTTCAGAATCAAAGTTTTGACACTGGCATATGAATATCATCCAGGTCCAAGGCAAAGGCCTGACTACTTTTATATAAATCCAACTACCGCCCAAAAATGGAGCTTTTTTGTAATTTTAATTTTTAAAAGTCAGTTTTATGAATCAGTAATAAGATCATCCGTGGCAACATTGTACTCCCTGTTGTGACTAACAATAAATACTCCATAAAACAGATGCTCTTCTGATCACCACTAGTAAACTACTACAGTCCTCCAAGTATGCCATGCCAGAGGACACTTGTTCTGTTCTTTTCACCTAAGGTAAGTGCTAGGAACATAATAATAAATATTAAAGGCCCTATTATCTTAGCAAAATTACATAACTGACCACCTGCAAAACTACTTAGAATTTATGATTGGCACAATTTATTCAGATTCTCTTCTTCCTAAAAGAGTGCTCTAGGTTTCCCTGGCAACCTGTAAAATGCTATGTGTAAATACAGAAACCAATAAGCACATTATCAGTTCAGATAACCCCACAAAAACACAAGCATTTTGAACAGCAATTAATTATTGTGCTGGTTAAATTCAGATTTTAGAAATGTCAAATAGAAACAAGACCCTGTAATACCAAAATGCAGTAAACAAGCTGCAAAGTGGAAACTCTTTGCAAGAATCATATAATCACAGAATGGCTTGGATTGGAAGGGATCTTCAAAATGATCTAATTCCAACCAACCTGCTGTGGGTAGGGACAGCTTCCCCCAAACCAGGATGCCCAGGACCCCATCCAACCTGACCTTGAACACTTACAGGAATTGGGCATCCACAAATACTTAACGATATTCAGTGCCTCACTGCACTCACACTAAACAATTTCTTCCTAATATCTAATCCAAACCTGCTCTCTTTATTTGAAGCCATTTCCTCTCATCCTGTTCCTACATGCCTTTGTAAAAAGTCTCTCTCCATCTGCCTTGTAGGCTTCCATCAGGTACTGGATGGCTGCAATTAGGCCCCCCCAAGCCTTCTCTTCTCCAGGATGAACAATCCCAATCCTCTCAGCCTTTCCTTGTGGGAGAGGTTCTCCATCCCTCTGAATCATGGTGGTCTCCTCTGGGCTCACTGCAGCAGGTCATTGCCCTTCCTGTGGCTGGGGACTCCAGAACTGGGTGCAGTGCTCTAGTTCCACACACAAAATTGTAGAAGACATTAAAAGTAGCTTTATCAGGCAATCAAGTCCTTGGTGAATGTATTATGAATGACACTTTTCTAGTACTGATTAGTACAGGTATTCAGGCTGACACCTAGGGTACACAGAATACACTTTTATTTGTATTACAGTATCATCTCATGATATGAATGTGAGTTAGGATTCATATGAATGAATCCTAGTTAGGTGACTTTGCACTGGATAAGAGAAAAAGAGAACAAAGAGTAAGCCACTGTGGCTGAAGTAAAGGTTCTACTAGGGCATATTTCAAGCCAAAAGCTTGCAATCGTTCAGGAGGGGAAAATATTTCACTCAGTCTCAATTGCAAATACTGGCAGAGGCATCTCTTTTTAAGCCACTGCTGTTCCAAAAGTGATATTTGGTCTTTATTGTTGTGCATGACACCACGCCTTGCAAAGAAATGCCAGGAAAAGATTCAGTGTTTGGCATGGTTTTCTTCCCACAACTTTTGTACTGAATCAGATAAAACACGTTCACACAGCAACAGAGTAGTATGGGTCATTTCCAGCCAAATGCTGCAATATAATCTGAACCACATGGCAAAGATTTCTTGGGGAGGTGTGCAATGAAAACTTTGCCTCTGAATAAAGTGGTATGAACAATGAACCTGCCCCCTCCTTGCATTACCCTTCCTGTATGTTTCCCTAATGGTATGCATTGCACAAGGCATTATCATAGCTTAATTAATAATATGTACTTGCTTAAGCATAGGACCTCTCACCTCAAGTCCATGCATTTGATACCAACCTGCTTTTACAGAATCCACAGCATATTGGAAAGGACTCACAAGAATGATCCAGTTAAACTCCTGGACCACAGGACAGCCCAAATTTAGTCAGGTTCCCGTAGTTTGAGCTACTGATAAGTTGTCAGGCAGTGACTAGCTGGCTGAAGTGATGTTGTCAGGCAAGAGAGGGGCTGTGGGTACCTGAAAGGTAACCACAGATATTTGGCACTTGGAAGAATGCTGCTGGGAGGTGTGGGTACCTGTAATTACTGTTCATATTACTGTGCTTGCTTATGCCAAGCACTTTCTTATCTAAAATAACAGCTCTGCCATGGCACAGTATAGAGCAGAGAGAGTTGGCAAGCAGTGGATTGAAATAGAAATGCTTATTAAGAAATGCTTATTAAGAATGAATAGAGATTGTCTCAGTAAGTTGTGCTAAACTCACCAAAAATCATATATTCTATGACGAGTTAGACTACAAAAGAACCAAATCTATCATGTTTTTTCACATTTTCCTGTCTAAGCAGGTAAATACTAAACTGAGTGGACATGACTGAGGGAATTCTTTATGCATGCAAAGTGGTTTATAGTAACAAAATAACAGTAAAAAAAGATGCTTTTGAAGCACTGCTGGTTTGTGGTCATAGAAATGGAAGTCACTGAATTATAATGCTTTATCTGAATTTGTTCCTGGGATGATATTGACACTTTGTGGAGGTTTAGGGTTGCATTACTATGACTGCACTAATTTTTGCATTCCTTGGCTTCTGTGCAGACCCTTGAGGTATTTCACACCTAAATCATAGAGGATTTATTCTGGAATGAAGAGCAAAGGTGTGAATGGGAAACACGTGCTTTAATTTTCATGAAGATCCTTGTAACAAAAGCAGTCTCAGAAGACACACAGAATTTGCAAACATGCCATCTAAAGATAATTCTACCTACAGTGTGTGTCTTTCTGAATGTTGATATATATATTTTAAATTCTTTTCTCTCTTGTTCCTCTCATAAGCAGTACAGTTTACAGACTTTTTCAGTGTTGGTACTTACCAAGTTATTTTTACTCTTTAAGTTTGTTGGCAGAATATATTGCTTATCTCTGTTCCTGCACCTTGTAATGAAGGGTACGAATCCCTATTCACCTGGGGAAGTCATAGGGAAAAATATTTAACTTCTTAAATCTCTCACTAGTCCTTGAAATCTTAGAGTTACCACCTGCCAGACATTTTGGGGACTGCTTCATTTGAAAAAGGAAGCTAAAGCTTTCTAGTTTTCCACTATTTCCACTCACCCAGGGAATGCCTAGGAATCCCAGCCTCAGTAGTCAGAGGAGCTGAAGGTTTATTATCTCCCTGTTCCATGGATGAGCAACATGCTGGGAGCAAACAAGAAGCCAGGCAGATGATTTTGTATCTCAGAGGAGGCAGTGCCATAGAACCTCAGGGGTGCTGTGAGCTCAGCACTGCCCAGGGTGCTGTCATTACATGTACAGCTCTTTCTGGCACATAGCAGGGGCCAGAGTCTGGCAATCTGCCCCACAGCCCCAGGCAAACCTACTGCTCCAGCAGACATTTGACTTAGAGTTAAGTGCCTGGATCAAAACTCTCTCCTTATTCCCATTATGTCGATGGTTTGCTACTTCTCTGTAACAGCAAATCATAAAACAACCTGAGCCTGCCTACTGCATATGACAAGCAATAACAAGGTAGAACTTGAAGAAAATGCCATTTCTGTTCTTCCTTGCTACCTGCTGTCAGGAAGGAGCTAGCAGGTAAGCAGCTTTTAATTTAATTTCACTCTGAGTCAAGGTGGACTAATCTGCATATAAATGTAATAATGTAAGTCCTTGATCCCTCCCTCACAGACACAGAATATATCCTAAAATATGCCTCTTAGTATCCAGGGAGAGTAAAATTACCATGCCCAAGGTTGGAGAGAAATATGAACCTAGTGAAAAGAGCAGGCACTGAAGCACTCCACAATTACTGTCCTCTAAACCTATATCCACATTCTTGGTATCTGTGAATCCAACAGTGTCCTACTGTATTTACAGGTTGCCAATGAAATCCAGTTTATAGGAGGATGAAAATGATTGCTCCAAGTCTTATCACAGGAATGGTTTCCATGCTGTATTACAGGTAAGTATAGTGGTAATTCTTAAAAGTAAAAATAAAAGCAATAACGTACCTTCATAGCTGTTTCTTTAGTTTATAAGCATATTGATGGAGCTTTTGAATCATCAGCAAAACCCAAACAAAAATAATTAATTTTATTATTTTCCATTTTTTTAAATTACCTCATTGTATTTTTTTTTAGGAAAACAGCCACTGGCATTTCCTAAACACAAAGTTTTTCAGGGAGAACAACAAATCATAAACCAGTGGTTTCTGCAGGGGATTTCTGACTGGAAAACTGTATTTATTAATTATACATAAATTTCATAATATTTTGATATCTTGATTTAGCAAACTGTAGAATTCACGCTGAAAAATCAAATGAAAAGGAAATGCTTAATTTGGGAGAAAGTGAAGAGCCTTTGTTGAATAGATTATATTTGCTTATTTAAACATTCATATCATTCAGATTGAGGTCTTAAATTATAAATTACATGGCTGAATTAACCTGCTGTTGACTCAGTGTTAGCACTCATGTTTGAGAAGAGTAGCTTTTCTCTGGCTGTAGCTAAGTGCCTCTGAAAATAAAAAAAACACCAAAAGTCCCCCATTTCAGAATTCTCCCTTCCTCCCTCTTGATTATTCATCTTGGCAAAAAGTTCATTTTCTTGACCCATCTTGCACTGCAATTGGTGTCTGTTCCTGACTAATCCCAGACTAACCCTCTGCTCACTTTTGACCACATTTGTGGCCCACTCTGGAGGGATAAATTCCACAGAAGTCATGGCTGGGTGCCTGCTCATGCTGCTGGCTGCCCCACCTCGTGACTTCCTGAGATTCCAGTTCAGCTCCTGACAGCAGCAGAGGTGTGCAGGGTGTCTGCATGAAAAGCCCACTAAAGGGGGGCACTGGAGGGAAATCAGCCTTGCTGTTTTGGAAGCCTTTGTGAATAAATGCCTGAGTGGTAGCTGGCAAAGATGAAAACCAGACATGTTTCACAAGCAGCACAATGTTACTTTTATTAAAGGTTTCTTCAGTAATCTTTCAGCTACAGCCTGAAGTTTAATCTTTGTTTCAGTTCTTCTCTTCTTGAAGGCCATTCAACAGAAACACAGTCCAGGAACCACAAATTAATTTGCAAATAACTGGATTTTCATAAAGGATCAGCACAAATTTGTTAAAAACAGTTTGTCTGTGATGCCTGGGGATTTGAAGATGGTATAACTTGAACAGTCCTCAAGTTGTGCATCCTTTGTGTATGAAGTAATCTTGAAGTTAGACTGGGAATGGGGCTTGACTCCACACTGGGCTAGTTAATATCTTCCAGTTAACTGTAATAATTTATTTTTTTGGTTTTTCTATTTATTTCTTGCATCTTTAGTTGCTGTCAGATATTGCTTAGAGGAGAAGAGGACAAAAATGCTGTGTTTGTATCTGAGGAGAGTACAGTGATTAGGCTACTTGGTAAAAACCAATAGTGCTAACTTTATGTCATAACTTTCTCAAAAAATCTGCTTCATTTCTACTATTTCTACAGTTCACAGCAGAAAATTAATATTACATCATTCCATCATCAATTTCATCCATAATCTAATAAATGCCAAATAATTTTATGGGAAAATTCCCACCACCTTTCAAAAGATTTGATCAGATTCCTTGTTTTCTTTGCAATAGAAGACTGTCCAAAAGCAGGACTGTAACCAAACTGTTTCTCCAACTTTCCTATTTCAATAGTGGTACCATTACTGCCCTTATTCTAGCATGCTGGAGAATACTTTAGTATGGACATGTTAATGTGTAGATTCCAAACAAATTTAGGAATGCAGCAAAATGAACTAAAGATTGACAATGAAAACAGAAGACACTTAAAATAAAGCTATACCTAGTGTCCACTGTTCAGATTATGTGCCTAGCAAAACCCAGCTCTGACCTCCAGTCCCAAATTAAACAATGTAAGGTTAAATATCAAGAAAGCGTGTGAAAAATACCTGCAAATAGAAACTTATGCTCGGAATCAAATGAGAACTGATATGCTCCACTACAGGAAAAAAGATAATTCACCAGTTTCTTTGGTGAAAGCTGGAAACAGTTATGCTGGGTTTTTAAGTTCAAGCTTAATCCATTTACAAGAAATTGAAGTTTCATTCAATATGCATCCAAAATTATCATTGTTGGTATTCTTTCACCCATTACAATATGGGAGAGAACCTAGAGAAACGCCCAGGAGAGTCAAAAGGAAATCACCATTTATCCTCTTCTGCTTTGGCTATTGCTACATCAGACTCAGAGGTTTTTCACTATCTAATGCCCTCATACTTTCAGTTACCCCACTGGCACAGTGTAAGTGCAGACTCTGCTGCTTGCCCCTGAGGGTGCTCAAAATGATACCAGCTGATTTACTCCAAGGCCAAGATCAGTGGTCCTGTACCCAGCTGGCTTTACTGTGATCCTGTGCCCAAAGGGAAAAAAGGACTTCAGAAGAGTCTTGTGAAATACTGGATAATTTTCCATCAAGTTCAACAGATGTGCTATAGCCAACTTTGGTCTCAGCTTCAAACATAGTATTAGTAATATCTAACACTCAATAATGTCAATTACAGCCAAAGCCTCTTTGGAAGTGGGATCCACATTCAGTATTTGCCCATGCTAAATTGACCATTAGGACATACACAAAATCCCATCTATTTTTCTGAAGAAAGAAGATTAAGTAAACCCTCCATCCTTGCTTTAGGTCAATCTGCGACTTATTCCTGTTCATGCCCAGAAGTAAAAAACTCAAGGAATCTGTCTTATTTTTTTTTTTTTTGCCATTGCTGTGCTTTAACCCAACAGGCAGCTAAATTAGCTCTTATCCTAGCCTATATTGATCTAGAAATAAACTGTGTCTTTTACTATATTTATTGCCTGAGTGGAACTTAACCTTAACCATACTTGAGTGAAACCTCTTGTAGACCTAACCACCGTGCTGCTGTTGTCAGCCCACATCCTAATTCTGTGGGGTTTATCTGACACAGTTTAAAGCTATCTCATCTATGCCTTTAAACCCAACTTCACATCTGAATCTAAAAGGTAGTTCAGAGGCTCTTGCCACCACTCATCATTTGCTGCCAGGACCCTGAGAGCATGAATATTCCTTAAAGGTTCTGACCAGCCAACCCTGGGCCATTGGCCCAGCCCATCACCCTGGCCCAGGATCCCCATTTCAGTCCAACAGGGCTGTCAGGCCCTGAGCAATGAATTCACAGAAATTCCAGGTTCCAGCTCAGCCACAGCCATGCCAGTGTCTGTCCATGGACCCTGTTGATTGATACCTCAACCCACAAAGGCCTTCCTAGCATGGTTCTGATCCTGCTCAGCAACCACAGTGCTATGTCTGACCCTTAGCACCCCCATCAGATAAGGTCAGAACCCTGACCAGCAAACTGATTTCCCCTGCCAGCCTTGCCCCTGCATCACTGCCATGAGTGTGTCTGATGTGGACCCTGGGCTGAATCTGGCTACCACTGCCTGGCAAAGCCCTTGCTCTGATAGTTCTATCAATTCCCTTGACTCCTGGCTCTGCATACCTTGAGACAGTTTTATCCAAGCTCTACCAGTCCAATAAAATCTACCATTATATTTAATTCACTTCATGCTCATTTAACTCCCCACCTCTGCCCCAGACACTACTGTGTCTCAACAAACCATATCCATTTGTAAAGTCACCTTTGCTAATGCACATTTGTTGTTCCTATGGGTCTCACTGTCATTCATCAACACAACCATTTTCTCACCGCTTACCCTCTGAGGGCTTTATACTAACTCTGATTCTAATAATAATTAACTAATTAATACTGATTCTAGTAATAATTATAATACAGCCTCAAACCAACAGAGGTTCTTTGTCCATAGCAGCCACAGCATTCACTTAACCTCAAATGCCTTTCAGAGACCTGTAATAAACAAGCTCTGGTTGCTTTAGGCTTAAACTCCAGTCTTAGATCTGATTGTGTCCCAAATTTAAACAGTGCTCCATAACCCCATCTCCACACCCCACCCATCAACTGGATTCACCCTTTTACTGACTGTTTTCAACTCAGCCTCCAGCTCTTTAGACATGGTCACAGTGGCCTGGCAGAGACTCGGGGATACTTGGCTGTTCTTCAGACATTTGGCCAGACTACTGATAAAGGGAAGGGGTAAAGTTCACCTTGCCCATCTTACTGGATTCTTTTGGGTTATTAGCTCCTTGTGACCCATTTAATGTTTTTAATAACTTGTCCCGAAAATTATTTGATTTCTAAAACTACAATTAGAATGATATTGCATATAATAAGGGAAGAAGCAAAAAAAAAAAAAAAAAAAAATTCTCTGCCAAAAACTTGAGGATTGATGCCTGCTAAAGCTCTGCTCTCCCAGCATGGCTCCTGTCTTGCTTTCCCAGAAGCCAGAGATGGCATATACACTTTAAAAACTTTTAAGTGCTTGTGTGAATTAAAAGGTCAAATTCTAAGCACACAGATTTTGAAATATAAATGTTTAGCATGTAAAGGAAAGCAGATGGGAAGGAAATCATGAGTGTGTCCAGATCAAAACCATAGGAGCATCAGATATTCTACCAGTTGCTGGAATGTTGACCTTAATAAAGCTATGACAACTTGCACAAGCTGAATTCTGCACCACAGGGCAGGGAGAGTCATAATGGCTTTGAACTGTATGTTTTCCACTTCTCCCTACTGCAGACTACAGTTATGTCAGATATACATAAATTGCTCAGAATGAAGAATTAGAATGAAAAAGAATATTTCATTGTGGAGGAAAAAAAAGGATAATAACAATTACAAACATGTATTTGCTCTGATAGAGTAAAATAAAAACTAATATTTAGTACTAAACTATTATAATTTTTGCCTACTCCCCAGTCATGGACCATCTAGAAAAGCATTTTCCAACATCTCATAGAGAGGCGTTACTTTAAAACTTTCACCATAAACTGGAAAATCCAACACATTTTGATAATAACAGATGGTTATGAAGTGAATATGGAGCTGTATGCCACTCCTGGGGCTTCATGGCTATTCAGAAGCCACTTGAATTATATGCTCATGGTTAATAACATCAGCAGAGCCACTCCAGTTAATTACAGCATTATAGTTACTCCATGGTTCTCTATTATACTTTAAGTTGCAGTAAAAAAAGGGCACCCATTTAATCCCTCCAAAGACATTGTACTGCCCTTGTTAAAAAGATTGAAAAAGCTTCATAGCTGCAGACAAAATGCAAACCCCAGTATGCAACAAGAGATGCTCTTTAATGTCTCTTGCACTGAATTGACAGTAATTCCAGCCTGGCCAGATAGCAAATATTGTATTACTTCTCATCATGGGCTAATAAAATGGAGTGATGCCTCTTGCCTACAGAAGGGAGGGAGGAAAAGGGAGTATGAGAAATGGGATAATGAGTATGCAGAAAGGATTCTCAGGAAGCTTTGAGCTGTCTCCAGTTTAATTTAGCTTTTGCTCCTGATTTTGTCTCGTTCTCTACATTTTTGTCCCTTTTCCGTTCATTTTGAAGGAGAGGAAATATGTAAACAAAGCCTAATACACTAGAATGCTTTGTTTATGAAATAATTGAGACAAAGTGAAATAAAGCTATTTCACCAAAAAAACCTTAAGGATTTTTTTAAGAGACCTTTTGTCAGCAAGGCTCTAAATTATTGACATAGATTTTTCATTAAAAAGGGCAAACTCTTCAAAGTAGGCTTCAATGCGGATGACATAAATCCCATGACTGAAAATGGAATTGATAGCCCCCAAAAAGCCTGTTCTTAAGATATTTTTCCAGTCCTATTGGCACAGTACAGTTTGTAGACAATGGACCAGCAGGAGTTTTCCTATTGTGCTCCTTGCCCACCTCTAGATCCTTTCTTTAGTCTCCCAACTCAGGAGATGGAGCATGGCAGAACCATATTATCTGTGGGTCAGAGATAAGAGGAGGAGGGGTGGTTTGTGGATTAACCTAGGAAATGCAATTTAAACATGTATCAGTGGGATTTCTTCAAAGCAATATTATGAAGTCTGTGCTCTACCCCAGTGTGAGCCAGGCTTCCCCTGGATACGGTCTCTGTGATGAGGAGCCTGTTCTCACCTGCTTTGCCACACTTACAGGGTGGCAAAAGCTGCAGTCTCACTCTTGCCTCTCCCTTCACATGCCAAGCTGTGTGCTTGAAGTGTTTTAGTTACTTCAGAACAAAGTCTGGGAAATAATGCTGTCTTTCCATATAGTAGCATTGGCCTTTTTGCAGCTTGAACACTGTACTTGGCTAGGATGTGGAGTCATTCCTCAGTATACAGCATAAATATTTCGGAGGCCTTAACTGATCATAGGAAAGTTCTACCTAGATATGCTAATAAAGGCAAGTCTTACTTTCAGCACCTTATCAACTACAGGAGGCATATGTCTAATCCTTTGAAAAGCATAACCTCTGAAAAATGTAAATAATTCACAAATTCTAAAATGACTCCTTCATCTAAATAATATTTTAGAGTGTAGCTCTATTTAAAATTGCAAATTAGTGTTATAGATGACTTCCAATTTGTTAAAATATATACATTGATAAAACTGATGATGAAAAGTTTTGGATCATAAAATCTAGCATATGTTGAAGCTGGCATCTTAATTCTAGCTCTAGTACCAGCTGTGGAATCTATGCCTTTGAAGCACTCACAGCTGGGGTTGAAGCTTCTCTCGGCAGACAAAGAAATACACTGTCTTAAAACACTGGCTTTAAATTTGCTGCAGCTTAGTTTGAACTTGACTTGAAGAGTTGTTTCTCAATGCAGAGAGACATCTCTGTATCTACTTTAGAGGCAGGTGATGCTACATCTTCAGTCTCAGATGTAGTTGAAACCCACTCCCACTGCAAAAGTAAGCCACCAGCTTTAAAACACAGGTTGAAATAGTTTATAGCTGTGTTACACTTAGGCACAAAGACCCTGGCTTAAATTTGAGCTTCTTTCCCATGCAAAATGTAATTTAATCAATTGCAATATTTCTAATGTACCTATAGCCCTCCTATTTGAATTCATATGCCTGCAGCTCAGCAGGATATTTTCCAGAACAAGCAGAAAATAAGATCTCTGGGTTCAAGCTCCTTGGTTTAGCACAGCAGGGCATTCTCTGCTGAGCTGCCCCTACCTGTGAGCACTTCAAAGGAGCAGTCACAGCAGGGGCTGTGGCTGACACCAGAAGTGGTGGTTTGATCTAACATGGGAGATTTCACCAGTCTTCTGCCTTGAGGGCAACTTGTTCATTTAAAAAAATGTATTTTAAAGTGATGTATTGCATGGCTGTTATTAGACCTTGAAGAGAGTAATTGCAGCTGTGTGCTCCTTGCCTCTGGTCTTTGTGCGAAAATGAAGTGAAAAAACAGAAAGGAGGATGAGTGCATTGCTCCAGAAACTCTGTGTTAACCCCATTTCTGTACTGCACTGCAAGAGAGAGAGTATGTGGGTGAACCACAAAGGTTGTTTGTACATCATAAAATAACATCAAAGAGCACAAAGAGAGCTCCATTTGAGATATGATTTTCATTCGTGGTCTTAGTTAAAAATATCAGGAATAAGGGGTTATGTCTTTGCTTTTTGTACCAGAGGACTGACTGCAGCAAGATTTTGAGCGGTTTTGGGAATATTTTTTTTTCTTATGATAGGAGAGAAAACATGCATCACTTATTTTGTATTATTTTACTGGCTGTAAATCTGATATGATACATGCTAAATGACTTTGTACATATGGGATTTTTCCACCAAAGTTGTACTGGGCAGGTCCACAGCCATGTGTTTTGCTGCCAGCTGAAGAAACTGCAGCAGTTCATTCAGTGATTAATACATTTCTGTATTTACAGAATGTGTGTCATGGTGTAAATTAACACTTGACCATTATTTTGGATTTTATTAAGCATTCAAAATTATAGACCCACACTGGGTGAGTCCTGCCACTGGAATTATAGAATATCCTATGTTGGAAGGGACTCACAAGGACCCAGTTTAAAAAACAAGGGTAAGCTAGGATAGAAAGCTGTCTAGGTATGTATTTGACATCTATAAAAGCTATAGCAAAGTATATATAAACCTGTGAGTACCACAGAAATGGTTCTTAATTTTCTAATTTGTGTTTGCCACTTCTTGTTTGTAAGTCCAGTGCCTCATTAAAGTCTAACTTCCTTAAACATGAAGTGTGTTTTTTGTGATAGCTCATAAAATGTGTATTAACGAAGCCTTCTCATTTAACTGAACCTGAGCACTTCCTTCCCTGTCTGAAGAAAAAAACCTGCAAGTACAGCAGGTATCTAATGTTTTTCAGACAGAATTTCCTGATATTGGGTATTATACACAAACTTTTTTTCTTTTTTTCTTTTTTTCTTTTTTTCTTTTTTTCTTTTTTTCTATAAGGAGCTGACCAGCTGATCAGCTGGTAACCCTGTTACCTGCTAGAACACAAATTTGTACTAGCTTTTGTATCAGTGCTCCTACACACACATACACACACAAATTCGACTTTATGCATAAAACCTGCCTCCATATCTTTAATTTAGTTACCAGAGGGACTTCAGTCAAGGTGAATCTGCTAGAGCTAGTTTTGAACTGAGAGCCTTTCCTGCTCATGGAGGTAAATCCTCCAGGACTGGTTTCATCAGGCAGTGAGCTGCTGTTGGGATGTTACTCTCCATAGTGAGCTGTCTAGTTTAAGCTGAGTTAGCTGTTTCTTTACAAGTCGTGATATCTGCAGGATGTTTCTGCAGTGACATTTTCTTGGTGTCAGGGGTGCCTAGAAATAATCACAAGAGAAAATGAAGTAGAGGCTGAGCTTTTCATCAGAAAAAAATGCTTTTTCACAGATCCTTATAATTCCCACTGGGGTGGTAGGCAGAAGCTGCAGGTCCCCTGCTCTCTGTGGAAATGTGAGGTGATTCTGACTGATGGATCCAAGTCTGAATGAAAGAGTGCCATACATTAAAAGAACCTCACCAACCCCACCCTCTCCCCAAACTGTGACCTCTTGCTGCTGCCAAAAATAACATCTTCTGAAGTATGGCTTCTGTTGTAGCCTCTGTGACATGCAAAACCTGAGGGTTTTGCAAACCTTTAAGCAGGAAATTACGTGGCCTCCTTTATGTTCCCTGTGAATTTGAGTTCTTCCCTGAAGCCAGCAGTTGAAAAAAGTGAAATGTGATTGTGCCCCTGGAGGAAAACTAAAAATTAGCAAAATTCAATACTTGAAGCAAAATTACTATTCCCCTGTACAGTACAGTCCCTACACCAACCAGAGGGTGCATTGGTCTATCAAGCTCCACTCTGGGAATGCTAAGGACATTACAGTAAGTACAGGATGTGATAGCATCCCTTTTAACATGATGTTAGAAGAATGGGAAAAGAATAAAAAGAATAGGAAAAAAGAGCTACAGTGAAATAGAATAGAATAGAATAGAATATGCATATACATGTATGATTCACCCCCATAGACAAGCTGAATGTGAGTTAGACACGTGATCAGTAAAGACTATTGAAAACTGTCTGAATATCCAGGCCTGAAGGATTGTGATCAATGGCACAAATTCCAGCTGGAGGCAAGTCACTAGTGGTATACCACAGCAGTGGATACTGGGGTATCAACACTTTAATATCTTCATTACTGACCCTTGTGACAGAGTGCAGCCTCGGCAAGCTTTCAAGAGATGGAAAACAGGGAGGAGTTGTTGATACAGCAGTCAGTTGTACTGTCATTCAGAGGGACCTCGACAGGATGGAGAGATGGGTAGAGAGGAAACTCACAAAGCTCAAGAAAGGGAAATGAAAACTCCTGCATATGAGGAGAAAAAACTCCATTCACCAATACACGCAGAGTCTGGGAAGGAGCTTGGCAGAGAAGGACCCAGTGGTCCTGGTGGGCACCAAGCTGAGCATGAGGCAGCAAAGAAGGCAAGATCATCCTCAGTGTTGCCAGCAAGGCTGAGGATGGTGACTCTGCACCAGTGAAGCCCCACCCTGAGTATGGAATTTGGGGCTAGTTGGTAAAAGAAAAAGATGGACTTGCTAGAGTGAGTCCAGTAAAGGACCATGAAGATGATCAAAGGACCTGAGTCTGTTTCATGCAGAGAGACCCTGAGAGTTGGTACTGTTCCCTCTGGAAAAGAGAAGGCTTGGGGGGAATCTTATCAGTGTTCATAAATACCTGACAGGAAGGAGCAAAGAGGAAGCCAAGCTTTTCTCTGTAGTGTGCAATGAAGAGAACAAGAGGCAATGGACACAGACTGAAATACAGGAAATTCTGTTTAAATGCAAGAAAAAATTTCCTTGCTCTGAGGGTGGTCAAACACTGGCACAGTTTTATCATAGTCTCTATCCACGAGGATATTCAGAACTCAACTGGCCACAGCCCTGGACAAGCTGTTCTAGCTGATCCTGCTTGAGCAGGGAGGCTGGATGAGGTAACCTTCAGAGGTACTTACCAACCTCAACCATTCTATGATTTGTTCACTTACATATTACATCAAATTAAAACTTTCCAACTGTCAAAAATACATTTTCGTGTTAGTAATGAGGATCTGTTAAAGGATTTAAAAGTGTTTAAAGGAAGGCCTGTGGGGTGGGCTCCCATTATTTGGGAGCACTGAAGGAAACGTGGAAAAACCCATGGAGAAGAGGCAATGTGGAGAGACAGTCAAAGGGTATAGCATAAGAAATATAAACGAAAAAGAAGGTAAAGCTTTAAAGTCTGAGACACAAGGATCTAAAACAAAAGACTGATTTGGGGAGTTATTTACCTTTGTCAATTTTAGTAATTGCTCTCAATTACCTAAGACATGTTTTGAAATAAAACACACATTCCTGACAGCATATGAATTGCTCTGTTCCTTATAACTGAATTGGTTTGCAGAAAAGGGAATATATTTCAGTGCTGAATATTTCCTTTCTGTGTGTGCTGTTGAATCCTGATGCTACACATACACTCCTAGGCAGCTGGTATGAGTTAATGTGCTTTAGGTGTTTGCTACAGAGGAGAAGAGGGTGGGGATGGCTAAGTGCAGCAAATAGACAGTAATTTTATGATGCTACCCAGAAGCAAAGCCACCTTAAAATGAAGATAAAGGGATTGCATCCATGGTACAATGTTGCAACAGCACTGTAGGCAGAGAACACAAGGTAACCTGAGCAGAAGTTCAGGTACTCATTATGGTAAAAGACAAGATTCCTCATAGTAGAAGAAAGATGGGCCACCTTGTTAGACAGATTTCCTTTGGGGAAAATATTCAACAGCAAACACAGAAGTCCCTTTCAGTCTTTGCCTCTCATTTCTGTGTTATTGTTTTTTCAAGAAGCAGTCATAAATTTGGAGAAGTATGCAAGAGAAAAAATAAAAACACATGAAGAAAGTGAAAAGTTATTCAGTCTATCTCCCAGATGAGTTGTTAATTTTAGATGCTTACACAAGAAAGTATTTTTAGGGATAACGTGACACAATAATAATTTTAAAGTCCACCTATAACCCATGGAAAAAATCCATTGGCTCCAGATTATTAAAAACATATTCTCACGATATCCATTAATATATGACTCTGGAACTGCTTTGAAAAACTTTGTGTTCAAAGGCTACAGTTGAAAAGACACACAGGAGGCAGTGTTTCCCAGTGAAGGACATCTGAGTGGGATTTGGAAAGCTTGCATTCCTTGCTAGGATGTGCTACTGAGTCTCTGTGTGAGCTTGGGTCTGGTCATGCATTCAATGTATTTTAACTGGCTTCAAAATCAAGCCTCATCTTTTTGCCCTACTAGAGGTTCCTACAAGCTGAGACTTGAGTGCTACAGCTGTTTTTCCCAGGTATTGGAAGATCCTTAGTTGCATATGTGAAGTTTGTGATTTCACTTCCTCCCAAGCATCCCCCTCAGTGCATGACGTGCATGGGGCTGATGGCTCTTTAGCCTTCTTTAAAAACCCTGAAATACCCTCCTAGAAAGACAGATTATGTTTATATACTTGATATTTAGAGATTTTACACTCAGTTTATATATAGGCAAGTGCAGTGGAATTAAAGTCACCCTTCAGAAATCATCCTGGAGGGCTGATTTGAGAACTAGGAGATAAAGTAGGACATGGCAGTTTCAGAAATGACTTAAGTAGAAGGCAGTAACAGATTAAAAGTGGTGGAAAGACTGTGACTTATGCCATGTAACCCTTAGCATGAGTGAAGCATAAAATTAACATAAATAACCAATAGTTGAATGCAATAACAACTAAATATTGAGTGGCAAAGAGAGGTTGGCAGACATTCAGGTACAGTACTTACTCCTTGTTCATGATTCCTCAGTCAGGGAAATGCATATATTCAAAATAGTCTGTGATGAAAAAATAAACATACTGTTTATTTAGAGACCTAAAAATCTAGATGTATACATTTCATTTTTAGTACTTTTTATTTCTTTTTTTTTTTTTTAAAGAAGTTTTTTGCTAAATTAGAAAAGAAGTTGTCTTGAATTATCTGCTATTCTAAGGAGAAAATGCTGCAGTTTTGGCAGGTGTTAATCTTCAGGTGTTTGATGATATGATGATGACTATAAGCAGCATCCAAAAGTTTTTAGTGTGATCATGTTTTTAAAAGTGGCCTTAATGATTTCTCCATTTGTACATGGACAAATTTTCATTTATTGCTCACATTGGTTTACCATTACTGTCTGTGCAGTCAGTAATGGAATTTGTACATACAGATCTGCATTTATATGAGAATTTGGGAAGTGAAATTTAAATTTTAAATACCAAGCATAAATTTTGAAAAGTATCTCTGAAAATAAAATCTAAACACTATGGGTCTGTGAAACTCCTTGGTCACAAATGAGGGAATTAAAATAGTTATGTACAAATACAAAACACACACACACACACACAAATACACACACACACACATAGTTTTCAAAAGTTCGATTTTACCATTTTGTTGAAGAAACCTAGAATTCTAAAACCTGTTTCAGAGTTGTCAGCTCTTGTATTGCCAAGACTTTTAAGCTGATGACTCAATCAATTTTCCAATTGTCTGCTTGTCTCTGCCTGATATTTCCTAATAGAAGCCTCAGTAGTCATATAATTTAGACATAAAAATGGAATTTATAACTTTTCCATTTACTCTGTCTCTATCACTGTCCACTGCCATTACTTTGTCTCAGCTTAATAACTGCAGTGAGAGTGAAAAATAGTCTTATTGTCTGCTCTCCTAATGTGCAGCAACTTGTCAAATGGCAGGGACTTGCAACTGTATGTATATCAACTGTTTCTAAGCTTTCTATTGTCCTCACCCAATTTGACATTTTCTTTTTAAATTGGTCATAAATTCACAGACAAAAATTCTTAAGCTTTCTATTTACCCATAAATGTGCACATTCAGTTTATTTTTAAATGCTTTAACCCAGTTTTAACTGTTGCTGAATTGTGTTGGTAATGGACCAAACGGTTTTATTTTTCTACAGTTAATTTTCTCCTTCTGTAGTTCTGTAGGGATTGTATTTATTCTGTGTTTTTGGTATTGGTAGATTTCTAGAGCAGGTTGCTCTTTCTCTGAAATCACAATAATGGGTTTGTGATAGTGGAAATTGCCAATGATGGCTTGTGAATTACAGTGTTGGTAAGCAGTGTTGGTAAAGCAGATGGACATCTGAGAAAAATAGTTCCTTAATTATTTTTTAAAATTAAGAAAGGATTAAAATTTTGGAAGTTGTGCAAGAAACAACTTTTCTCGAAACAGCTTCTTTTTAAAAAGTTCACCAAAGTCTGCTGACTTCTGTTACCACATACTACAAGAATGAAAACTTTTTTCCTGCCTTAAATATTGAAAATTATGCTTCAAATATCTGAAAAGTCCTTTGTATTCTGAAGAAAGCTACCTGAAAATTTGCTATCAAATGTGTGCTTGCTTTTGAAGCAGTGTGGCCAACATTTTCTTTATGTCTTTGCACTTGTTGAACCTACTTCAAAGTATTCAAAGATGGCATGAGCCAAACTGTAAACTTCTAATACCTCACAGTATTGTTAATGAGTGTTATGATCTAATAAGTACATAGTTTTGCAATAATCCTTTTTTTTGAAAATTTATAAGCATTTTGATGTAGACTGGGTCTTAAAATACAAGGTCTAAGTTAGAGGGGGGACAAAAGAGAAAACTAACATGAATAAAACCCCTTATTTTTCTAAAGCTTACCTTGAGAGTATTAAAAGATTGAAGTTGTCAGTAGTGGGGATGAAAAATGTAGTAGGGAGAAAACTTTGAATACATTAGCAGATTCATCTGAGAAACCTATTTAGCTGAATCAGAAATATCCTCCTTATTTCTTATAACTTAATCTAGCTGGAAATCACTCAGAGTGCAGAAGTAGCACTACTCTAAGTTTCTCTACACAGGTGTTGTGATAAGCCATTTTTCTGGCAGTTTACACCTACTGAATTTGGGTATCTGCCTTGACTGTGGGTGTGGGGGCCTTTGGAAATAAAATCCTTGAGATAAATACAACTAGTAAAATTACCAACTGCATCTGTTATTGATTAAGAAAAGGTTTTGCAACCATTTAGACTAGCAAACTTGGCCCAGATTGTAAATGTAGATGTTCCACGGATGAAAGGAGGACCAACTGACAACAAATTGTAATTGTGTGACTGCTTTTCATCAGCAACACAAAATCTTTTGCAGACAAGAAAAATGCTGGGACTTCATGATGAGTTTTGCACTGCCATTCTCCCTCTGCCCATCAAATACAGGAACACAAGGACATGCAGCACACCGTGCAGAGTCAAGGAGATTGGCTGTTTCTTTTGGCTAAACCCCTGTGGTACAGAGGCCCCTTGCCAAGTAAACTGAAGCAGGGCCCATGCCAGTCCTGCCCCTGTCCTTAAAGGACCATCTTAGTCAAACTATCAACAATAACAAAAAATCCAGTCTCCCGTAAACGAGGCTCAGAAGGGTTGCTTCTATGCAACCTAAAAAGAAGCAAGAAAAATAAAAGGCCCCAAGCCACCAAGGGTTTGTAAAAAGCGTAACTGAGGGTAATGAGAAAATGAGAATTAGCTTTTATGTGCTGTCTAAAAAATTGACTAGTCAACATATGAAGCATGGTTAAAAATTCAGCCAAGTACTTTTTGCCAAGAACAATAAAAAATGATCAAAACCTTTCAATTATAGTTACTTAAATGAAATTTCAAAATGAAAGTCAGGGAAAAGTGAAGATGTGTAGCTTTGCTTTTGGTTTAGCTCTGTTGCACAAAAGGCAGCAGATTTCCTGGGGCTTTTACTTGCAGAAGAGGGATGTGCAGTGCAAACAAATTTCAGGGCCCTGCAGGAAATTTCATGAGTTGTTTGTCCAAACATCAGACTGGAGCAAATCAGAGGAACCTGCATTATCCTTGGGGTGACCCAGTATATTAAAATGCTAAGCATTTAAAAATGTTTCATTTTATGACTGAGAAGGCCTCTGTCTATTCTTTGGATAGGTAATGCAAGTTTGTTCTATTAATATCTTGCTATACAGTACATCCTTGCTAGTGCTTTAAAGTTGGGTTTTTTTTGCCACTGTTATTTGACTAAGAAGAAAATATACAGGTTCTTCAGGACATATATATTTTCTTTAAAAAACCCAAACAAATCCAAACCCAACAGGAAATAACCAAAACCAAACCTACATGGAGTTGATGCAGAAAAACAAAGACATATTCTTACAATCAAATGTGAGTTAACTAACAAGTAACTTACTTCTGAAAATAGGATATAACCTTCTAAAATAATTTAGAAAATTGGATTTGAAAATCCTACTGACAGCATAGCCAGTATGTCAAGTACTTCTGAAGGAAGAACTGAAGAATTTGGTTTTCAGTTCTGTAAATCATTAACTCAACCTATAAATAGCTAAAAATGTCTGCCAGGGGCCAGGTCTTTATGCTGAGACTATGACACTACAGAGGCATCATGTAAACTTTGCACTGGTTATTCTTGCTCTTTTGGCCATCTGTGTTCTCACACTAAATATTAATGGAAATGGGTAGAAGTTGCCATGGACACTACTATATTCTCGCTTCATAAAATCAGTTGTGAGGTTACAGTCAAGGTGTGGGAATTCTTGGGAAGCTTAATTTTTATGCTGCTCAATCTCCGTTTGAAGCACTTCACAGCACCAAACCAATTGTATTTGGCACAATAGGGAACAGTGGTAAAAACTAAAATAGTAATTTCACCAGCAAGTGAAAAGCAGTTGTCAAAAGGCATTGTCAAAAATTTTTTCAAAGGCTGTCTTTACAGCAACAGGAAACAGTTACATGTAGGAGGAAGTACTTATTTATCTGATTTAAATGAATACAATCTGGCTTCACTAATTTGTTTCTGGCAATAATTAGCATGTTGCTCAATTTATTTTAATAGCACATTAATTTGATTCCCAATCTTGTCAGAAATGCAAGCAGAAGCTTCATAGTAACAAAATATATCTCTAATAAAAGCCGCCAAAGCTCTCTGCAGAGAGAGTTACTAAAGAAACTATTTGCATTTTTTTATTAAGTCTAACTTTATAATGCAGTTCTAATACCTAACTTTCACCCAGTAACATAAATTAATAATGCAGAAAAAACATGCAGTGGAATTAGGCAAAAAAAGTACAGTTGCTTTGTAGGAGCTCTATAGATTTTCTTAATAGAGAAGAAAACCATTAAACAAGGCAGGCTCAAGAATTTTCTCTATGTCACCCCCCAAGGTGTCAGGCTATTTCTAGGACTCTCATCCCATGAAATTTGCAGGTTTCAAGACATAGTAAGCATCTGCTGGAGCCAAGCCAGACAGTAGAACACAAGCTAATCCCTTGGATAAAACTTTTCAGATGAAACTTTTAAAAGCATAAGAGCATAGGAAGAATCAAGGGCAACTCACAGAGGTCTTCCTTCACGAAGTGTGGGTTTGGGGCTAGCACAATGCCCAGGTGGTTTGCCCTGTAAAATAAATTTTTACAGCTTTGCTAAATGCTCCACAAAGCTGTCTGAAGATCAGAGGCACTGGTAGGTTGAAATGGTGCAAGTGGACAAATATTCTGGGCCACGACAGCCCCAGCACCAATCAGCTCTATGAGACGTTTCATCCTTTCTGCTTTAAGAATTGACCACAAAGTGAAATAAGACAGACAAGATGTTCTCTCATTCTCATCTGCCTTAACCCATATTCAGCAGCTCTGTCTCTGTGACAATAGCTATTCAAAATGTTAACACAGAAAAATGTTTTGTTTAAGTAGGCTCCTGTTTAATTTTAATGGGGAAAAATATATCTCCTGATTTTAAATTTTCTCATCTTCTAAAGCTTTTCAAAGAGCTTACACATTATTTCAAGGTATGTTTAACTACTTTCATTATCGCTTTCTCAAAACAAAATTAATAATTTGGGAACAATGCCCTTATTCTTACTCCGCAGTTTCAAGGGATTTCAGTAAATCTTTGTACCTATGTATAGAACTACCATGGAGAACATGAAGAATGTTTTTATCTTGTATTTTGAAGCATAAGACCTATATGTAAATAGAAAGTATGTATGAGATTTCTAAAAATATACTTCATTAAATATTTTTCTCTACTAAAATAACGTTGTAAAAAACGTCAGTGTTGCTGTGGGAGAAAAATGTATATCCTGAAAACATCAATCCATAGTACACAGGAATGGTGTCCCAGCACAAGCACATTGACAGCATTTTATAGAGCCCAGAAAATAGAATGCATAGGGCACTAACAGTATAGCCCCAATAAATCTTGTTGATAGAATTTCCAAAACAAGTACTTCTGTTGAAGTATTGACTCCCCTTCCAATAGCTTTTATGCTGGCTTATTGTGTTTCTCAGGGAAAAAAAGGTATTTTATCTGAAAATATGCTTTCCGTGCAAGAAATCAGTCAAAAATAGAATAGGTATTTCTAATTCTCAATCAGATCAGCCTATGACCCACAATTTGATACTTTTTCCATGTTTGGAATGCATGCTATATTTTTATTTGGTATTTTTAATGCAAAAATTTGAAGCTGTAACATTGAGTCTGTGCATAAATAAAATATTATAATTAAAATGTTGCATGGAACCACCATTATGGTAAATGAACACATTTATAATTATTATCTCTAATACTGCAGAGTGCTAGTTTAGCATAGTTTAGTCAACATGAGTCCTATTCTTCTCATAAATTGTTGCTTTAGAGAATGAAGATGCACATTATGGCTTCCTTTGTGAAACCACTGCAAATTCAGTTTCTTAATTTTTTTTTTTTATTGCTCTGCTATGGGCATTCCTTGCCTTCCTGCTGAGGAGGAGTAACTACAGGAATTCTTAGGAAGAGTTTTGATGGAGTGTACTGTCTGTTGCAGGATGGACCTTTGTGAAGTATATTGCAGAAATGCCTCCACATCTGCTCATCATCACTTGCTTTCTGTTCAGGTCAGGGTTTCATCTGACTGAAGCAGTAATAGCATGACTTTTGGTTCTGTTCCAGAAGTCTGTTCTTGGTCATGTTTTGCAGAACAGAAAGTTCTGGAGCTGTGAGGCAGTTTCTGAGGGACAGTGTTTCTGTGCTATGCTTATGACTCTATGACTGTGGTATTCTTTTGCTGAGACTTGTTTGCTTTAGTTGTTGATAAAAATAATTTCAGTTTATCTATATCTACTTGCAGACTCTCTTAATACTGGGACTCATTAATAGTTCAACTGAAGAAAAAGCAGAGGGAAAAGATCAGCCATTTTGAAACAGTTTGTTTTGAAATTTATGAAATTAAACAATTGTTAGACTAAGTTCAGAAAGTTCACAAAGGTACCATTTATAAAAGAGCTATTTGATTCCAAGGGAACAAACCTTCCTGAATGACTTTTCATGCAAAATGTTTGTGACAAATAGGTGTCTTTTTAATGGCTGAACAATAAGGTGCATGCTGCTGCTGTGGAGTGACCAGTTTCACAATTTCTTTGTGTAACCATCATTCCAGCAACAGACATTGACAAAAACTAAAATGTACAAGCACTGACCTCCTGTTTCAATGAGAGGAATTTGAAAAATCTTACTTCCCTAGAAATTTCTCAGTGTCTTGAAATGGTTAGCTTTTAACTTCCCTCAGTCTCTTTTCTTCAGAAAATGTTGTTTTAGCTTTATAATTAACATCATTAGTACTTTGCCTTTAGTAAATGGTACATTACTGCTTTAATATCCAAGCTGTTCACTGGGAGCAAATGTCTCATTTACAGTGGAGGGGCTCAGTGGTTGTGTGTTTGTGCCTCTGAAGGTGCAGCATCCCAGGACAGATGCAAACACAGCATGGGTCACCTCCTGCAAGCTTTCCCTCTGCTTGGCTGCCTTGGTGCAGCTGCAGGCTGCCTGTGGGACAGGCTTCATGCACACGAGCACCCTGGGCAGCCTTGGACCTGCAAGTTCTCTGGTACTGCAAAGGAGGATTCCTGCCCCTGGCAAAGCCACACTTGCAAGCCTCTCATACTGAAGAGCTGAGGCTTGATAGGGCCAATAGAAGTGCTCTTTCATGAATTAGAAAGACAATCAACATTTTTCTCTATGAGACAGAGTGAAGAATGGGTTGTACTTTGCCTTTTCTGGTAGTGACTCTTCTGTGTTGCAGGACATTCTCTTTTCTGTTTATTCCCTTTTGTTCTTGGATGAAGAATTACATGTCCTACATTCACATTTCCAATTTACTTTAATTAATTTCTGCATCTTCTGTTTTTCTTTTTAGTCAATTATTTTGTTAGTCATGACAGCATGGGAACATCCCTCACATTCTTAAATAATACAGGTAGCCACCAGCACAGGATGAAATGCCAGAATCACCAAACTTGTTTTCAAACAATACAATTATGATGGGAAAATAAACACAAAGAGACAGCTTTTATGACAAAATTTGAATGATGAATAAACTCAGCTTTGAGACAAATGGAAAGAAAACTTGTTTTTCCAATTTAAGTGAAAGGTTATAAAAATATTTAAAAGTAAGAGTTTTTAGCAGGAACCTTCTGTCTTACCTGGGTTCATCCAAACCCTGTGCTGAGGAAAGGAAAGAGTAAATGGCAGGGCAAGACCTATTATTTATACACTGTTTATGCTTATGCCCTACAGATGACATCCTGTCCAACAGGCATTGCCCTTGTGTTTTGGTCAATGAAAAAACACAATATTTGCCCATCCTTTTTTTTCCCAAGTTATGTTTTGATTATGGATAGTTTTATGGGTAAATCCATAATGGAATTTCTAGTATATGTGGAACATGTTTATTCTGCATCTCTTCCCTGAAGCAACAATAAGGTGCTTGTAGCATTACAGAGCTGCAATTAAACCTTTCTAGGAAGGTTATTTTTCAATCACTATAGACAGTTCTCATCGTACTCTTGCTTGTAATACTGTTTTGAAAAGCAAAGTATGCCCCTCTATTTACAAGGCATTTGCTGACTTCTCAAATTTCTTTTTATACATTCCTCAGTGTCACTTACAAGGCCAAAACCTCCTGAATGAAATGCTAATATAAACAAGGCTGGTGTATCCGATGGGGAAGCTCTGTGTAAAATGTTCCTCTGCAATTTTCTGAATGGAAATCATGTCCATATTAAAATGCCTATGTGTTATCAAGGTCACAGACTCTACAGTAATAGATCAACTCTCTCAATATAAATGAGGTTAGAACATATCTTTTTAATTCAAATGTATTCTTCTTCAAAGCTAAATTAAAAGACCAGAATTCCAGGGAAGCCTTATGGGAGCCTTTGCTTAATTACTGGTCATGTGAGGTTGCAGTAGAGTATTATCTTCTTGGCAAAATAAATTTTGTTATTCTTAGACCAGGACATTATACTTTGATCAAATTAATCAATATTTTTGGTTTCCTTTCCATTGCAGTCATCCCCTTTTCTCGAAGTTCATTAGAAATGTGATATTTGCATATAGCAAAAATATCTGTCAGTGAGGTACAGAAAATCTAATGAAACAAATGATAGAGGTTTTGACTGGTGACAAATCAAGTTTTCATTGATATTATGTTGATTATGCTCATTTGCATGGGCTTTGTTTTGTTTTATTTTGTTTTTCCAGAGGCACAAGCTTTGAAATCTGCACACTGTACTGTGAAGAAGTGTGACTTAAATCAGATGGAAGTTTTAGCACTGTTTAAGAAATAATAACCTATCAGGCTTGCTGAACAATGAAAATAATATCTATTAATATTTTATTCCAATTCAGCTTTCTATAGAATATAATTAAAACCAGCATAAATCATTATGAGCTTAGCTGTTTTCAACTTAGGTAGCTTTTTGTACTCAGCCTGTGGGTTTAAATAGCAGAGTTATCAAATGTGGGTTAGGGTAAAAGTTGCTGACATCAATGCATTTGTGAATAAAGGTGTTCAGGTTAGTTTGTGTAAACTGCAAGAATATTTCTCTAATCAAGTTTGAGGTTGGGGAAAAGTTCAATGGTACATTTCAAGTAAACCCAAAGCTACCTTTGTGAAATATTTTGAAATTCCCCAACAACATGAGCATGCTTTTGGAGATGAATGCCCCCTATCACAGGTGTGCCTGGTGTTAATGTGGGATTGTCAAAAGGATCAGGAAAGCACTCCTTATTCCTCTGCCTGAAAAAAAAAAAACAAAACAACCCTACTTTATTTCTGCCTCTTCCAACTCAGTTGATATGGTGGGATAATATTCAGTGTCTTATGTCTAATTGGTACATGAAGGAGCAACTGAGTTGTTGGGGCAGTTCCTTTCCTGTATCTTTTCTTTCCTCTGAGTTTCAGAGTCCTGACCACACTGCCCAGGCATTACATGTCTTATTATTATTATGTCTTTTCAATTTTCGTAAAATAGAGACAACCTGGAGTATATTTCCAAAATTCCCAAATTCCAGAGATGAGAAGCACGATTTTTTTCCCCCTTCTTGTGCCAGCTCTGTTTGCATGTGTAGGGGTTTCAAACAGTTAAAATTAGCCCACCTGTATGCTGTGTACCTCAGTATCAAGTACTGAAGACATAAATTGGGTTGGACTCGATGATCTTGAAGGTCTGTTCCAACCTAGTGATTCTGTGTGATTCTGTGTGTGAAATGCAATACTTCAGCAATACAGCACTGATTTAACATCATGGATGCCCAGCTCTCATCCTGCATTAACCTGTGCAGTGCAGAGGACCACCCTGATCCTAAAGCTAAGGACTTTCTTTCACCCTGAGAAGCACTGGGCTCTGACATGGCATGCAGCTGGAAAAAGGGGCTTTTTTTAAGTAGGAATTGTTGCCTGTCCAAAAGCCACTGTCCACCCAACACAGACCTTCAGCCAATGCTAAGCTGAAAGCTCAGCAGCAAGCACAAATCAGGAACCAAGCCAAGCAAGATACTGTGGCAAGGACAATCACTTCACTTTTCCTTTGTGAGCTGGAGGGCTTCTTGAGCTGAGCTGTCCAGTTGAGGACTCATTCTCTCTCACTGAGTTCTTGTACACATCCCCAGTTCAGCTGTTTTCTACTGGCAGTGGCACTTAGCTGATATTTTGCTCACAAAGAAAAATCAATGGCTGAGACTGATTTCTGGGCACTGCTTTTC
This sequence comes from Toxostoma redivivum, assembly GCA_013397375.1. Classification (NCBI taxonomy): domain Eukaryota; kingdom Metazoa; phylum Chordata; class Aves; order Passeriformes; family Mimidae; genus Toxostoma; species Toxostoma redivivum. The sequence goes on from VXBI01010647.1 coordinate 642,508, forward strand.
TTTTGCATGACTATTCTTTAATTTTAGAATATTTTCTTTAAAAAAGTAACATATCCGACACTTGTGTCTCACCCAAGACTGAGTACTTAAAATTTTTACTTTGAATTGAAGAAGTTCAAATATGAGTTGGCCAATTTTAGAAATAGAGAAGTTAGCAAAAACTCACACTGAACTGAAAAACTTGAAGACCTCTGCAAATGATTATCCTTTTTGTAAGGTACACTTTTTAAAATTTAACCTTTTTGTGGTTGGCCATATTTCCTGGAACAGGTTACCAGAGCTACGCTTTCAGTTAATGAAACTACTTGTTAAAAAATAAAAATAAATTCACTGTAGGATTTAGCAAATAGATTCTCATTTACATAAAAAAATAGTAGAACATATCACTGGATGCATGGTACATGAAAGATATATGGTAAACTGTGTGTTTTAATTCTGAGAGATTATATAAAAATTCAGCTTTAGAAGAGCATTCTGAAAGTTGCACCGTCTGTACTTAAAATTAAGAAATGCTGTAATTTCTGTGTGGGCAAATTTATTCAGATTCTCTTTTCCCCAATTTAAGTTCTTGTTTAGATGTAAAAAAAAAATAAAAGAAAAAATTCTAAGATGCCTTGCTAGGTACATTCAGTGAGTGGGATTTGCTCAGAAATAGTTTATTCTTTCTTTGTTGTTAACTTATCTTTTCGTTTCATGTTGTCGGAAACCTGCCTTGAAGAGTGAGTATTTACTTGACAGATTTCCTAAGGCACTGCTGTGATATCTGAGTACTTCATAGACATTAACTAATAAATTTTCACAGCACCCTTGGGAGGTGAAGGCATGCTATTATCCAGATTTGACTGATGAGGGACTGAGGGATTCAGGTAAAAACTTCCATTAATTTTGGGAGTCCACTCAGTATAAGACACATCTCCCTGTTTCTGGACACTTTGTTGTGAAGCTGGGACTTAGGATGTTGTAGGACCCTGGAGTACTCTGCAAGGAGGGGATTTTTCAGAGTCACAGCTGGCAAGATTCTTCTAGAAGTCACTTAGAAATCTTGCAGGTCATCTAAGCACCTATAGATCTGTGAGACTACTTAGTTTGCAGAAATCTTTGAAATACAGCTATTTTTTGCCAGTAGAAATAGTATCTATATATAAACACCATTTTTCTGTCACAGACTTTCTTTAGACTTTGAGTGCTGAAATACTAGATTTCTATATGAAATGATGAAAATTATTCTAACGTGGTTAAAATGCATTTAAAAGTGTACATGGGCAAAATATTATCATAATCCTTAGTATCCACCTTAGAAATAACGGAGTCATTTGGGCCAAGGCGGGATATAATTAAAATATTTTCCTGGTTTTCTCTGAATTTCTTAGTGAAATAGGAATATAAAAATTATAAGAAATAGATTAGTTATAGCACATATAGAAATCTGATCATATTTAACAGCACCAGGAAAAAGAAGATTGTGTTAGTAAAATTGTTCTATTTAGGCAATGAATCATATTTGCATATAGTGCATGCAGGTATTGTGTATCACCTTTTGCTTACACTGACTGGCCAAATGGTAAATGCAATATTTAAGATTTTTACATTAATTGAAATTAATTTAATTAATCAGGTCAAACACTAGTAATCCATGAGAACTTGTTTGATATTGTTTTATATTACAGCTTATCAGGCATCATACAGAAGATCAAGAACTTCAGTACTTGGAAAATAAATGCTTACTACATGTAACAAGGAAATCATTTTTCTGCAGTGAAAATGACATGGAGAAAGCAGAATTACTCTTTTTAAGTTATACAATTGTGGAAAATGAGTGTTTATGCCATCCTGTCTGGAGAGGAAATTTATTTCCCTACATCAATTGACATTATTAATGAATAATTTATGTATAAAGTATACTAATTGGGAGGCTCAGGGGGGTGATACTTCTCCACGTCTTACCCTTCCACATATCTAAGCTCTGTTGCTTCAGAGGGAGGTGAGAACCTTTGCCCCACTCTGCACCAAAAAAAGTGTCATGGCAAAACACTTATTTTCAATTCTTTACATGCATTTTGAAAAATCCAAAAGCATGAAATTTGTAATCCTTATCTTAATGCAGAGCTACAGAGCTTGTGGGGGATGTGCATGCAGGTCCTGGTTTCCCTGGGGCTCAGAAATAAAAGACATGACTGATACTAATCCAATTCAAGGAGTTCAAACCCAGGAAGATTCTCCAGTTTATTCTTCCTTTCAAACCATGATCACAAGCCAAAGAATTTCTTCCAAAAGATGAATTAATCATGTTCTGGAGAAATATCTCCAGAATGTATCTAATCTGAACTTTACAGGTTCAAGGTGTTAGTAAAGCTAAGTTGTTGAAGTATTTAATCAGTGTCATTTCTCTGAAATTTTATCTTTTGTGAAATTTCAGCTACTTTGAAGTTGAGTTGCCTAATTTCCATTTCTAGTCATTGGATCTTGTTATGCCATTGTCAGCAAGGTTCAAAGTCCTCCCACTATTTCATGTATTCATGATCAAGCACTTATTTTATAAGTTGAGCTCTTTAAGACTCATATAATGGGGTTTATTTTTCCTATCCCTTCGTTCATTATTTTGGCCCTCCTTTGAACTGCCTTTGCATTTTTACATCTTTCATCTGTGGACAGCAGAGAAGATACAACATTGTTTGCACTGGTCTTTCTAACACTGGATGTGGGTCCATAGCTGTTCATTGACAGATCCTCTAATTAGCCTGTCATTGTTGGCAGAGTCTATTATGTACTGTTAGTGTTACATACAATAATTTCCATGTTAACTCTTCTATAATGTTCCTAAATTATGCAAAGGGAATATTCCTCTAGGGCTCTAGTTCTATACAATCTACTCATTATTTTGCAAGCAAATCTACAGGTGAACTTTGCACATTTATTATTTCTCTGCATTTGCATTTTATATGTAATATGTTGAAGTGCATCTGTAAATTATTTTAGTCTCCAGGATATAATTCTGCCCTGTATACTACAGAAAAGGTAACTTTTCTAACATGGGAGTGCAAAAGCTCAAAACAACCTACCATCATATTAAATGAGAGCAAAAGCTTTTAGCAAACCAAATGAGAACTAGTTCTTCAGAGTAAACCAGAATAGGAAGTGTGTCAGTGTCTCTTTTTGCTGAGGTCTCATGTGTGGTTTTGGCTTTTTATTTTGTTATTCATATTTCTTTTATACATTTAGTCCTTCAAGGGAGTTCTAGGCAGTTTTCGTCTTCTCACTGTATACACAGTCCATCCTGCTGGCTGGGTATAACTCATTAATATCATCCACCAAAAGCCAACCCATCACAAATAACCAGCAATTTCTGAACCTCATGAGGTGACTGAGGAGACAAATATATAAAAATTTTTTTCTAGGACTGTGATGCTTTGAATTGAATGATTGTGTCAAATAATTGTGTTTATGAAATTTATGTTTATGTGTGTCAGGAGTACATACCAATAAGCACTATTGTACTTTACCAGTACATATATAAGTGCATCTTAAATGCAGATGGCTACTTCGAATAGCACAAAGAATGATTCCTTAAAGTTTCTGTAACAAAAAAGGGATAGAAAAGAGCAGGTTTTTAAAAAGAGAGAGAGTTGCATGAAGATTTCTCTGAAATAGGATGCAGAGTAAGAACTGACTTAACAGCAATGCACAGTATTGCTGGAGGAAGGCTGAACACAAGCTACCTTCCAGTAAATACTTTGCTCCACTACTGCAGTGTTTATGCAAGGGACTGATTTGGACAATACCAATTTTTTTCAGTATATTTTTTTCCGAACAGTGGTTCTGGGCACTCAAATAATCATTTTTAGAAGTGGCTGGAATTTTAAAAATAACACATACATCTGTTTCACATAATGTAATATACTTTGTTGGGATTCTCAATTAGAACCTAGTTCAAAGCATACTGAAGTCTCCAAAAAAAAGCTCCTTAGCTGTGTGCCACAATAAGGCATCATGATGTTAAGTACTGTAAGAAAAAGAACATCTTATAGACAAATAGATAGACTGTGATTCTCAATATCTTAGAAGTTATTGCTTGTGATGACTAAGTTTTGGTGTGACTATGTTTTCTATTATGAAATGAAACATAGCAAAGCCTCACAATCCTAGTTCATTTTTATATCTTAATTCTTCTGTTTTTTAAATCTGTTTCTACAACTTCCAAAAAAATCACTAAGAATACATTACACAAGAAAAATAAGAAGTAATGTTTATCATGTCTTCAAGAGAAACTTTTATAGAGATTCAGATAAGCTTTTTTTCTTAAAAAGTATTATTCATATTAGTCTAGAGCTTTCTTCCTCATTCTGGTTTACAGGGACTATGCAAACTTAGATTTGGCTTATACACTGCATATGAACAAACTTTTATATAATTGAGACTGGCAGAAATATTTGTCACATTGTATTCTGATTTTATATATTTGATTCCAAACATTCTGTTATGATGATTGAAATGCTATCATTGCACTCACTCTTGCCAGTTCTCATGGATAAGTCTTGTAAAACATTATATTTGTCTCTAACATGCCATAGCCCCCAAATCACATGATTATGTGAGACTCAGCTTTCCTTTAAATGGGAATTATGTTTCTAACCCTCAGAGGAAAAGCTTGACTATATAATGCCTATACTTTTAAAAAACATTCAAACACTCCTGGAATAAAAATGAGAAGTTTTTTTCCGCCTATCCAAAGTACTCCTAAGTGCTTCAGCTTTTGAATGGCCTCATTTAGCAATGTTGCTTTGAATGTCCAGATTTGCAGACCAGTGATGTTGCCTGCAGAGGTAACCTTGACCCCTACTGCATCCTCCCACCTGGGGCTTTGTAGTGGACAAGAAAGTGAGGGGTGGTGTGGGGGCTTGGGCATAGAGCTGGAGCTGAGATGCTGAGGTTGGAGGGGTTTTTTAAATAGAATGGCAGGGATAGGCAGAAATTAAGGTTTGGAGACAGAAAAAGAGGATGAAGGATGGATCTAGGCAGAGTTGGAAACTGAAAACCTGAAAAGATAAGTTTAAAACTATTCAGTTTTACCCCTACTAAAATTAGCCAGTCTTGACATTCTGTTGCTTTTGCTTTGAATTAGGCTGCACTTACAGGCACCTCTACATCATTCAAATGTAACCTATTTCCCAGTGTTTTCAAAACAACTGTTCCTAAGGAGTTGTCAGAAAATAATGAGGATCTTTTGAGTCAGCCTTATAGTCATGCATTCCTGTGGCTGAGGAGCTTCTCTACTAGAATGAACAATTTCTTGTTGGCAGCCTGACTTAAGGGGGACAACTAATTGAAAATTTGATAGAGAACAAATTCAAAGAGCTGTAGATTAAAAAAGCTAATACTTTAAATACCTTGATATGCCTTCACCCAAAAAGCTGCCAAATGGCTCAAGTTTATATGAAATGCATAGTAGGGATAGAAGCAACCTATATTCCACATTCAGGAGAGACAGAAGTATCTAGGGATTATATAGAAATAAACATTTTCAACTTTAACATTCTTATTAGTTGCACATCAGTGGGATTCAGGCTGAGCACATTCAGTTTCTTTGAATATCACAGGGAAAATTAACTTTTAAAAAACATTATTCTATAATAGATCCAGAGCCCTGAAGTTTGTGGTCTTAGTCTCAGATAACTCATAACACACGTCTTTGTACTTGCAGGAAATTTCATTCACTTTAAGTGCAATGCTGCACCATGACTGAAAAGTTTGAGGTATATTATATTATCCTCCAAACTGTGGGCTGTATGATAACAATTTGTTTTTCCTGATAGCTGCTTATTCAGCAGAAAATTTAAACACCTGTATAACTACTAATGTTAAGCAGATAACTTGTTGCTTGTGAAACAGGAAGACAGATGTGAAGCTGGGCATTAAAAAAATCTGTTAGGAGAGGTCCATTTGTCTTCATTGTTTGGAAGAAAAGTTTGGAAGGTTTCTTTACAACAGATTACATGGTTATGGCTAGAAGATTAAAAAAATTCTCACCTTTCTATAGAAAACAGAGTATTATTACTTATAATTCTAGGGAATCCTCAGTTTCACTGTGAATTTTTTATCACTTATGCCCACAAGATTTAACTTTTCATAACTTTTCTCTATCATTGACAGTTCAATGCCAAAATATGGCCCAAGGTGGATGTGGGTGTTTTTGTGTTGCCATTATTATCTGCTTGCTTTTTGAGTGATCAAGTCTGGTTTTCCTCAGAAATTCAAAAGAAGAGAATTACAATGTTCAACTTCTTCTTTCTCATTAAATTATTTCCCAATGAAGGTCCTTATGTAAATGTTGTTGTATTTCAGTGGGGAGCAAGAATGTTTTCTAGAATCTTATCTGAAAATAAGAAATTGAAATGCAGAATGTCAGGAGAAGGTAAACAAAATGTATATTTGATGAAAATAAACAGGAACAGCTTGTATAACAAAGTCGGGGAGGAGATTATCCCTACTTGGAGTGAAAGTAACAGGGAGAGAAGAGTTATTTAAACTAAACAAAATTGTCACGGGAACAAGTGTGTATGAGAACATACATTTGACTAAATTTTGTCAAATGTTAAAGTTAGAAGGGTATATAAATCAATGAAAAGAATTTGTGTAACAAAGAAGACCGTAGCTGGAGGGAGAAGTTGTCTTCTTTTAAACTGGGAGAAAAAATCCTGTTGCACACGAGTCAGTTACCTGCTTCTGAGGGGAATAAAAACTGGAGAAGTGCTATGAAGTGCTTAGGAGCTGGGGACACACAGATGTTTGACACCTGAATTCATCCTCTAAGGCAGGAGAAGCAAAGCCATATATTGCACTTAATAGGAGGGAGGCCACCAATCTTTACCATTTTTTTACTCTTTAAGGTTACCTGGAGATCAGCTGGAAACAGAGAAATAAAATAATTTTATTATTAATTTTATT
>VXBI01010649.1:21863-43352 GCA_013397375.1 Toxostoma redivivum
GAAAAAATGGGAGGAAAAAATGGGAGGAAAAAATGGGAGGAAATGTTATTTTGAGTGGCGTTTGCTTGGGCAGGAAGTGGAATCCCATTCGATATTCCATGTGAGGGAGGAGAAATCCCGATTTGCAAGCAGTTGCCTGTTTCTGACTCTTTTCAGAGCCATTTCTTTGGAAAATCCATGCAAAAACCCCAAAAATCCCCCAAAAGGCNAATTTGGGGAGAAAATGGGGGAAAATGGGGAAAAAATGTTAATTTGGGGAGAAAATGGGGGAAAATGGGGAAAAAATGTTAATTTGGGGAGAAAATGGGGGAAAATGGGGAAAAAATGTTAATTTGGGGAGAAAATGGGGGAAAATGGGGAAAAAATGTTAATTTGGGGAGAAAATGGGGGAAAATGGGGAAAAAATGTTAATTTGGGGAGAAAATGGGGGAAAATGGGGAAAAAATGTTAATTTGGGGAGAAAATGGGGGAAAATGGGGAAAAAATGTTAATTTGGGGAGAAAATGGGGGAAAATGGGGAAAAAATGTTAATTTGGGGAGAAAATGGGGGAAAATGGGGAAAAAATGTTAATTTGGGGAGAAAATGGGGGAAAATGGGGAAAAAATGTTAATTTGGGGAGAAAATGGGGGAAAATGGGGAAAAAATGTTAATTTGGGGAGAAAATGGGGGAAAATGGGGAAAAAATGTTAATTTGGGGAGAAAATGGGGGAAAATGGGGAAAAAATGTTAATTTGGGGAGAAAATGGGGGAAAATGGGGAAAAAATGTTAATTTGGGGAGAAAATGGGGGAAAATGGGGAAAAAATGTTAATTTGGGGAGAAAATGGGGGAAAATGGGGAAAAAATGTTAATTTGGGGAGAAAATGGGGGAAAATGGGAGGAAAATGTTAATCTGGGGAGAAAATGGGGAAAAAAATGGGGGGAAAAATGGGGGGAAAATGTTATTTTGAGTGGCGTTTGCTTGGGCAGAAGTGGAACCCCATTCGATATTCCACGTGAGGGAGGAGAAATCCCGGTTTTTCAGGCCGTGTCCCGTTGGTGCCTCCCGGAGTTTCCATAGAAATGCATTGATTGGAGGCGATTGCCGCCAACGCCGGCCCCGCTGCTCGGCTCACTACCTTCCCTAACTGCTGGCTTTTATTGAGTTAAATCAAGCTGTCACTTCATCTGCCTGAAGGATGACTCAAATACAACACATAATAATAAAAGAAAAGTAGGATAAAATAATCTTGTCAAGCCAGAAAAACTGATTGCTTGAAGTTGTAGCCTTCAATCAATACACTAATTCCACAATTTATACCTCTTTCAATTGGAGAGGAAAGAAGCCCTGATATGGAATTTCTTGGCTCACTGACCAACTTTGACCTTCTATCCGTGTGAATGTGGCATTAGCAAGTGCTGCTGCTTAGTGAAATCACCCAGGAAAACAGGGAAGCAAACCGGAGCCGTTTGAGGCTCGAAGTAACTTTATTAATTCCAGAGGTGTTAATTGCTCAGGGCTGGCAGCAGAGGCCACGGGGCTGCTGGCTTGGGGTTGGCTGCTTGGGGACGAGGGGGAGAACAGCTCTGGGGTCCCCCAAAGCCACCCACAATGTCACCTGTCCCAGGGAAATCCCAGGAAAATCGCAGGAAAATCCCAGGAAAAGCAGCTCACAGCTCCCTGGCTGCAGTCAGGTGCACACAGACACTTCAGCTTTAAAAACCAATTTCTCCAGAAATAATTACTCACTTTGTAATTTTCTAACTTTTTTTTTAGCAGCCAATCATCCCAAACCCCTCTTTTATTTGTAAATTGTCGTTAATCTGCATAGCTTTATAAAACAATTATTTCAAAATTGGGGATGCTCTTTGGCTCTCAGGTTCCTGCTTTGCTCTCAGAATTCCTCCCCTGCAGGCACAGTCCAGGAAATAAAAATTCTTTTTGTGCAGGGAAGTTTTCTCCTTCCCCTGCCCCCTGGGTTGTGGCAGGCTCTCAAACCGGGCTGTGCCCCCAAAAGGAAAAGCAAACCCCACACAGGCTGTCAGATCAGCTCAGCTGTGCTGGGCAGTGCCAGGCCACGTGCTTGGAATAATAAAGGTAATTAAGGCAGCGTGACACGGTACAGCTTTTTTTTTTTGCTTGGGAAAAGGTGGTGATTAATAAATACTGAATTTTCCCACTTTCCAGGGATATTCCCGCTTCCCAGGGATATTCCCGCTTCCCAGGGATATTCCTCATGCTTGTTTGCAGTGATTTCAGCAATACCTGGGAAGTACAAGCAGAAATAAAGGCACGCCCAGCCTGGGATGACCTGGAAGAGCCCAGATCTCAGATCTGCACCACAAGTGGGGATGGATGCCAAAGCTCCCCGGTCCCAGGAGCTGCTTCCCACCCTCCGTGCTGGGGGCAGGAACGGGGCAGTGCTGACCCCAGAGAGGCTCCGGGAAGATGTTCCATGGAAGCTGTGGCTGTCCCTGGACCCCTGGCAGTGTCCCAGGCTGGGGACTGGGACACCCTGGGACGGTGGGAGGTGTCCCTGCCACGGCTCTGAGGTCCCTCCCAACCCAAACCATGTCACAATTTCCTGACTCCGAGTGCCACAGAGCAGCTGGACACTGAACCCACAGTGCCTTTAACACCCTGGAGCTCCTGGAGCTCTGCAGCCCCTGGCCACGAGCACAGTTCAGATTTGAGTTCCTCTATCACGACAAAACCTGGGTCAAGCCCTCCTTTACTCACAGTTTGCTTTGCTCAGAGCAGGACACGCTGCTGGAGACCTTTCCTTTATTTTTTTTTCCAGGGGGTGGATGGTATTTCCCGGGGAACCAGCCCAAGAAACACCTCCATGGAATACCCAGAACAACTCCTGGTGCAGCTGCGCTTCCCAGCAGCCTCACCCCGTCCCTGCCCTGCTCCAGGGTGGCTCTGAGCTGTCCCTCAGCAGCCCTGGCACCCCGCAGCTCCTCCCCTGCACAGGGTTAATGGTGCAGGGTTAATGAGGAGAAATGGAGCTCACACGTGTCAGGTGGGCACCTCGCCCTCAGAGCGCCCTGGCTCAGAAATGCTGATTATCCAAGCCTGCCTCTGCTTTAACAGGCAGCAGAGAGAGAAAACACCGAGGGGAAAAGAGGAAAAACACAAAAAGAGGAAAGCTTCACTGGGTATCAAAATTCTCCCTTATTGATTATAAGCAATAAATAGAAAACAAACATTAAGAAATGCTCCAGGTGAGATCTTACACTGACACTTTTCACTTCCTAATTTGGATCTACTCTATCAGAGCTATAAATATGGAAGAAAGAAGGGTCTGCACCAAAATACTGCCTGCTTTCCCCTCTGCTCCCTCTTCAAGGCAAGCAGAATAAAAGGAGACATTTGCAGGAGAGGAGGCGCAGCCCCCGAGCCCGCTGATCACATTGTCCCTGGATTTCTGCTGCGATGAGGGATGGAGATGCCTCTCATGCTGATCCTTTGAAGCTCATGGAGATGAAGGTTAAGAGGCATTTGAAGTTGTTAGTTTGTTTGTGGCCAGGGAGGGAGGTGCAGGCTGAGGGATGTCACCGGCACTCACCTCTTGACATTCAGCCCCATGGCAAGAACAAAGATTGGAGCCAGGGTCAGCCCGTGCCAGCCCAATTTCTCTCCAAGTTTTATTGCCCACACCATTGTTCATCCGATTGTTCCCAAACACTTTCCTTTAACAGAAATGCCGGGATTTAGCCTTATTTCCAGCCATCGATTACAGCGCTGTCAGCTGAGCAAATACTGGGCTGGAAATTGCAGTGTGCTTGAGAAAGTAGGGGAAAGATCCACCAGAAATGAACAAAAATTGCTCATGGAATAAGCAAATAAGGGAGATGGGCTCTGGGGCTGAATAAACAGCTTGTGAGGTGTGTGCACAAAGCAGAGGTGCCTGCCCAGCTGCCAGGGGATCCAGGATCCGGGCTGGGCTGCAAAGGACAAACAAGCAGCTCCAGCATTCCCAGGAACCTTTTACCTGAGTCCTCAGCTCTGCTGATCACAGCTAAAAAGCAAATGCTGTTATTTTTCATGTACATTAATGATCTAAACCAGGGCAGTTTCTAAAGACTGCTCGGCCATGGCTCAGCTGAGGCACCTCCATCGTCCCCATCGCCCTTGGGACACGGAGGTGGCAGCTCCAAATCAGCTCCTGGCCCCCAGTACAGCTCAGGTGTCAGAGTCTGGGCCATCCCTGTGGGATCCAGAGCTGTGAGACCCTGTCAGGGGCTCTGAGACCCTGGGATGATCCCAAAACATCTGTGGGGTTGATTATAGCCCTTGGAACAAATCACCAGCTTTAGATGAGAACTTAAAAGTCACAGGAGTTTAAGTAGTGTTATCATAAAGTGAAAATATAGATTGTAGGATTTTTGGGAATGGGGATTTTAGAACACAAGATGGAGGAAAAAGCACGTGTTTGGTCTTTCTTTGTTCTTCTTCTTCATCTCCATTTTCTATTGTGGAGCTGCACTTTGGGATTGGTTTAGAGTAGAAGTTCAGTGTCTAACATAGATGATGGGAATTGGGAAATAATTGTAAACATCATGTAGGTAGTTTTTAGTATAAAAAGATAACAGGGCCCTGAAGGGCAGAGAGTGTGCCATGGCTGCCCTGCCAGACAGACCTGGCTGGGCTGAGAGAAAATATTCCAGATAAGAAAAGAATAAACAACCTTGAGAGTGAAAACTAAAGAGCTCAGATTGATTCCAGCTCGGGCACACGAACTGCCAGACAAGAACTTTTACACAGCTCGGGGAAAAAACCAAAATGGATTCTGAGACTCAAGAACACCTCAGACAGCTCTGGGGAACAGAAACAGTGAGCAGCAGCAGCCACACAACAATAGGAGTGAGGAGTCAAGGACAAAAGCCTCAAATGGGCACAAAATCATTCTGTTGTGGGAGGGGTTCAGTGGAGGGGCAGGATGGTGCCAGGGCCGCTGGTGACAGAGCACTGCCCGTGGGAGGGGGACAGGGACCCTCCCCACCTTGGGAACCACCAGGGACACACCTGAATGGGCCCCAGTGTTACCTGGAAAGGCTGACCTGGAGCAGAGACTGGGCAGAGCAAAAGGAATGAAACAGGAATTAATGAAAGGATAAAATAGGAATTTACTGAAAGGATAAAATAGGGATTTATTGAAAGGATCCACCTTGGGCAGTACAAGAGCCTGGCCAGGGCTGCACCCAAATCTAATCCCAGCTGGATCCAGGTCATGAGTTTTACACTTTTGTAAGTTTTGGTTCATATTTGGGTTAATTATCCAACCACAGCCCCAGGCTATGAAGTCTCAGCCCCCTTTCCCTCGCTGTTGTTTCTGCTTTCTGGGTCCCAGTTGTCCTTAAGTCTCTATCTAGAAAGGACTTGTTTTGTCACTGCCCTGTGAAGAGAACTCACTAACACCTAATAACACTTTACTAACACCTAATAACACCTTACTAACACCTAATGAAGTTCCAGAGTTACACGCTGAGCAGCAGAGACTCTGACAAATATAAAATATAAAATATAAAATATAAAAGCCAAGGCAGCACCAGGGCAGGGAGCCCTGTCAGTGACTGCTGGCTTGGACCCCAAACCCTTGTAAGCCCAGCACAGCCCAGGGGCACTGGAGCCGTGCCCACCCTGCCCTTGGCAGCATCCCTGGCACTCCCCAGCCCTCCTCACCGCCCAGCCCCGCTCCCCTGAGCTCCAGCTGCTGCTTCCCTGCTCTCCCAGTTTAACGCTGCTCTCCCTTTTGGTGCTGCCACTCGGAATTTAGAGAGAGAGAGAGAGAGCGAGAGTGACAGGGACTCCATACAGCAGGGCAAATATTTGTTGTACAAGATAAACACACAATTATCTAAAATGTAATCTTAATATGACTTATTAAAATAGATTACATTTTAATGTGCGCTGCAATTTGCACATTATCCAGCGCTCGCTGGGCGTGCGGCTTCCCCTGCGCCTCTCCCCCGACAGCCTGCGCCGCTGCAGATACAGGGGAGGCGAAAACGCCGCCGCTATCTCCCTCTAAATGCTCCATCCGGTGTTGATAGTCAGATACAGCCCTCACCTTTATCCCAGCTTGTTTCTGACCCACCGGGTTCGTGTTAATCACCCCTGTGGGCACCAATAATTTCCCCATATGTGGAATTTGATAAGTTAGAGCACCCACTTCATTTCAAGAAGATTCCAGCTGGCTATCCAGTTATCGCTATGGACAGCTTCAAGCACTTCCATGCTGCTCCTTGTATTCTGAGCTTTATCAAGTGCTTTGCACTTTTTGTCTTTTATCTCTTAATTGAGACCTGACTGCAAGAAATGCCTATCTCTTCAAGTGTGGTGCATTAAGTATTAACTTGAACTGCTTTGGCTACTTGAGGTACAGAAAAACCTTAAGAAGCTGGGAAAAGGGTGAAAAAAAAAAAATCTCCCCAAATCTCTATTTAGAAAAACTGTGTAAATGCTACAGTGTAATAAAAAAAAATAAAAATGAATCTTTTTTCTTCCTTCTCTGCCTCTTCCCACAAGTAAAAGGAAAAATAGGAAAGGAAAGTGTGTGTTGCAGGCAGAAATCAACTCCATCTACTTGTTTGCTTAACTGGAAATGCATTAAAATGCAAAGGGCCTGGGAAAGGGAAGCGTTAGGAAATGAATGTGTATGAATAAGGAATTATTTCACAATTAAAGGTGGTAAAGAATTCTCTTCTCACCGAATGATCTGCTCAGTCCATTCAGCTGTCAACAGCAGCAGCTGAATCTCCTCAAGGAGGTGTGACTGCCACAGACACCCTTTGATGGGGAATATTTGAATTTTTTTGAAGCCTCCCTCTCAGAACGGCTCCGAGTGAGGAGTGTGGAGCCTGGCAGAGCCAGGGCAGCACGGCAGGTGCAGGTTCTCCATCCCCACAGACGTGCTTTGCATTCTGCACCGGCCCCAGGAGCAGAAGGGCTCCACTCCCTGGTGGTGCCTGCAGCTCAAAACCTGCTTTGGGCCGGTGTTTTTCACAGCCAACTCCCTGGAAGGGGAATCTCTGCTCTCAGGGTGCCTGGAGAGCCTCTCCCCATTCCCTGCAGGAGAGGTGAGGGTCAGGCTCTCCTCCCAGGGAACAAGGGGCAGGAGCAGAGGAAATGGCTCAGGCTGTGCTGAGCTTGGGCACCAGGGAAGATTCCAGGGGTTCAGCACTGGCACGGTGCTGGAGTCACCATCCCTGGAGATGTTGGGAAGATGAGTGGGTGTGCTGTTTCCCAGTGTGGCTTGGGGGTTCAGCTGGATCTCCACATCTGGAGCTCTCCTGAAGCCTCAATGATTCTCCAAACTGAACATCCAAGCTCAGAATGGGTTTGAAGACATTGCACAAATGTCCTGGTGCAGCATTTTATCCTCTGTAAAACAGAGTGAAAACATTCCAATACCAGCTTAAAACCCTTGGAGCAGCACTGGTCCCACACACAAAAAAAAAAAAACACCTGGGATCCACACATTCCTCAGGAATGATCACTTCCTTTTTAAAGCAAAACTGAACTGAGCTGCTTTTTCTAGCCCAGTTTCTCAGGAGAACCAGGCAGAATCTTTGTGCCAATGATTTTTCAGGATGAAAAAGCAGAGAAAAGCAGCTCGTGCCTTGTTCAGTTTTGCCCTCCCCACTACAGGTGTCACTGCCAGGTGTTGGGACAATGCACAGCATGAGGAGCAGGGGGATTTCTCTGAGCATTAGGAAATGACAATAAATCAACTTTTCACAGGCTCTGTGCCCGTTCCAGGAGCTGGGGTGAGTCCAGGTCTCACTGTACCCCAAATTATCCCCACTCCTGCAGCTGCAGGTGGATTCTGCACTGCTTTATGCACACACCAGTTTGCTGTCCCAAAAAAAGCCACGAGGCAGACAAGAGCAGGGTGGTGTGGGGCAGGTTAGGAGGAGGAAACATTGCTAAACCAAAAGGCATTTTTGCCTTTCAAAGACAAAGGCAGCAGCAAAAATCCCATAGTGAGGGAGAGTATTCTCACCTGCCTGTCTGGGGGACCTTGCTGAAATTAGAAAAGTAAAGCACAGGCCTTGAAAATGAAGGGGAAATTACACATAACAGCATTTCAAGAGGGTTAGATGAAGGTTCCTGAGGGGCAGCAGGGCCCCTCACAGAGTGGGAAATAAAGACAGGATATTTTGGCTGGTCAGGAGTAAAAGCAGAACAGAACCAAAGCACCAAAGAGGTACAGGGTGGAAAAGGAATATAAAGGGAATTTTATTACATGGCTAACACTGAATAAATGAAATCAAATTCCCTATGCAAAAGAAATAGAAGGCATCAGAAAAGATAGAATTCACCTGCAAGAAGTCAAACCCTTTGCCATGGCCTCAGATATTTAACAGCATCCCCCAATATCTGAAGGCTTTTATTAATTACAAATTCACACTTATATCAGAAGTCTAAAAGAAAGAAAAAACTGAAGAAGCCATGACCTGTCATTCTTTTCTTGCCAGTTCATAACACTTTTTTGTTAATTTTGGGGAGACTGTAAACTCAATACATGATGTGAATTGGCTGCCACAAACTTGTACAAATCCCTGCAGGAGTCACTGCCAAAAACTTGTAAAAATCCCTTCAGGAACCTCTGGCACAAATTTGTACAAATCCCTGCAGGAATCCCTGCACACTCTTGTACAAATCCCTTCAGTGAAACACTGGCACAAATTTGGAAAAATTCCTGCAGGAATCACTGGCACAAATTTGGAAAAAACCCTTCAGGAATCACTGCACACTATTGTACAAGTCCCATCAGTGAAACACTGGCACAAATTTGTAAAAATCCCTGCAGGAATCACTGCACAGACTTCTTCAAATCCCTTCAGTGAATCACTGCACACTCTTGTACAAATCCCTTCAGTGAATCACTGGCACAAATTTGTAAAAATCCCTTTAGGAATCCCTGCACACTCTTGTACAAATCCCTTCAGTGAATCACTGGCACAAATTTGTAAAAATCCCTTTAGGAATCCCTGCACACTCTTGTACAAATCCCTTCAGTGAATCACTGGCACAAATTTGTAAAAATCCCTTTAGGAATCCCTGCACACTCTTGTACAAATCCCTTCAGTGAATCACTGGCACAAATTTGTACAAATCCCTGCAGGAATCCCTGCATGGCAGTAGAGACCAAAGGGCCATATTTTAAGCTGATAGCTGAGAGTGCACAAAGTGTAAATCCTGCTGCTATCAGCCCAGTCCCCCCATCACACCCAGAGCAGGAGCACCCCCATTTTCAGGGATTTCAGGGATTTCAGGGATTTCAGGGATTTCATCTCCCTCCCTGGCTCAGCCCTCCACCCACACAGAAATGTCTCTGCACATCTCCCAGAGCCCCCAGGCCCTGTATTCCCCAAACCCCCCGAGCTGTTTGGCTGTGGAGACGCCTGTGTTATTGTCAGATTCAAGAGTTAAATATTCCAGGAGGAATTTGTTCCTGCACAGTGATACATAATGCCTGAAAACCCCCTGCACCAATATTGCTCTCAAATTGGCAGCAAGTGAACAAGGGACATGAAGGATGCTTCAGCACAGTAACCTATCCTTCCTTCTCTCCTGGGAGCCACTTGGCCAGCTTTCATCCTCATAATTATAATAAATTTGACATTTCATAGATAATATTGATTTCTGTATTTTAGCATTTCACCATAGGTGACAGTCTAGCGTCAAGAATGAAATTTCTATTGATCTCCAGCGCATTAATCTCTCATGTGTATGTGATCATTTTTATAAGACCTTTTACTGCACATAAATCAATATTTCATATTTCCAGCTATGCCAGAGGAGATGTCATATTTGTAAACTGTGAGTTGACACCTGCAATTCCTTCCTGTTCAGCTTCAACTGTTCAGTAACAGTCGATTCAGGGTTGGGAAAGGATCAAGCTCCAGAAACAAGTGAGATGAAAAAGAAGGATGTAGAATACAGTAATTAGCTTAATGAACAAAGCAGCGGAGTAAGTGAAATAAAGCTGTGTTTCTTCTGCTTACACTTGCCTCATGAATACAAACATCTTTAGGGAGGTTTGCTAAGCGACTGATAACGCATTTTAATATGTTTAGAGCACATTATAGTATAAATGTATTAAGGAAATAGAAGCAGTCAGGAAATTAGGCAAACTCCTAAATTAACTGCCTTGCTTGATACACCCTTATATCCATCTGAAATTATCCCTTTCACACACAGCATTACTGGCTATTCTAACTTGGAGATGGTACAAGAACTATTTAGTCACCATTTAAACTCTATCATTTAGCAAACAATAATTAGAGTAATAAAATTCTCCTCTTTGAGCTGAAATATGAACTTCCCACAAGCAGCAAATGGTGCCAGGAGAGGAAAAAGAGTAAATCACAATGAGACCTGGATCTCCTCTTTGTAGAGGTTTTAGTGAATCAGTTCAAAATCACATGCATAAAACATCTTTAAATAATATAGAATCCATATCTAGATAAATAAAACTGTCCAGCTGCTTTGGGATTTGCTAAATTAGTTAAATGAGCAATTACAGTGTGATGTCCAGTGGCCCCCAACCCCCTTCCAGCATTCAGCATTGAAATGATTTGCTGTATTAACAGTGACCTCCTCTAGTTTGGGCAGTTTAATAGTTTGGGGTGGCAGGGGATAATCTGTGATTTAACAGAGTCACCTACAGCTACATCCATAATCCATATGCAGACACAGATCCTGACAACAGCACCGTGCCAGTTCAGTCCTGGCGTGGGGATAAAAAAAATCACAACCAGGGATAAAATCACAGCCAGGGATAAAACCACAGCCAGGGATAAAATCACAACAGAGATAAAATCATAACCAGGGATAAAATCACAGCCAGGGATAAAACCACAGCCAGGGATAAAATCACAACCAGGGATAAAATCACAACCAGGGATAAAATCACAACAGAGATAAAATCATAACCAGGGATAAAATCACAACCAGGGATAAAATCACAACCGGGGATAAAACCACAGCCAGGGATAAAATCACAACTGGGGATAAAATCACAACCAGGGATAAAACCACAGCCAGGGATAAAATCATAGCCAAGGGTAAAATCACAACTGGGGATAAAATCACAACCAGGGGTAAAATCACAACCAGGGGTAAAATCACAATCAGGGGTAAAATCATAGCCAAGGATAAAATCACAACAGAGATAAAATCACAGCCAGGGATAAAATCATAACCAGGGATAAAATCCCAACCAAGGATAAAATCACAGCCAGGGATAAAATCCCAACCAAGGATAAAATCCCAACCAAGGATAAAATCACAGCCAGGGATAAAATCCCAACCAAGGATAAAATCCCAACCAAGGATCAAATCCCAGCCATGGGCTCTCCCAGCTGATCTGGAAGAACCCTTCCCTGGCAGGGAATGGGATCACAGGGCATTTCTGGGGAATGCAGTGGGATTCAGCCTGCTCTGAGCAGAGCTCCCTTCTGCACAAACAGAACCCCAGGACAACCCCATAAATATTTTTGGAGCCACACTCGGATGAGGGGCCTGTTTTGGGAGCCCCTGAGCCCCCCTGCCTGGCTAAAGGCAGATTTTGAAGCTCTCCTCTCCCCATTTCCTATAAGCAGTATTGACACACTGTTATTTCCAATCCTACATCTGCTCAGAGCACAGAAATGCTGCTCTTGTAGGGCCTGAGGGGCAATCCTCTGTGCTGGTCTCTGAACACGTGCCCATGAGGAGTGTCACCATGTGCCTGTGTGAACACGGTGACAGACACCCCGTCACACTGTGCCTGCAGCCCTGGGGTGGCTGTGACAAATAGAAAAGATACAGAACTCTCAGCAAGCTGTGTGAAAGCAAACCTCAGGATGGAGAAATGCAAGAATGCTGGAGATGCAAGGACAAGAAACAACAGGGCTGTGAGCTGTGTAGAGACAGAAAATATGTAAAGCAAGAGAATAGAAATATGTGAGCTTAATAATGAAGTTTTATCCATTGTTTTAAGCTATTGCAAGCAAGCATTGTTTTAACAAAGGGGTACGTGTAAGTATATTAATTGGGCTGAGAAAACACTTGTCAGCTTTTAATATTCTGGATTTGGCTGGAAAGTTGTTAAAAGACTTTGTCACAAAGAGAGCTGGGTCTGCTGTGCCAGCAGCTGAAGGTGTTCCACTTCCCTTGCTCGGTTCTGTAAAATGAGACTGGTGGCTGTGATGGGACAAAGCTTTGAGACAGCTGCTCAATTCCTGCCCTGTTGTTTTTGTACATGGATATATGGAAATATGNTGCCTACAAGTGTTTTCCTTGGGGGAACACTGAGATACTGAGGAAACACGGCTCTGCCAGACCCCCTGCACACATGCTGTGCATGCCAGGAGAGCAGGGTGCCTGGACAAAGCAGGGATTCCCCATCCCGGGAAATGTCCAAGCCAGGCTGGACAGGNAGAAAACCAAAAATATCCCAGGAAAACCAATGAGTGATGAGAGCCTCAAAGATGGGTCAGCTGCTGAAGGATGGGGCAGGATCAGAAAATCCTCTGGGCAGAGCGGGCGGTGACAGGGTGAGGGAGGCACGGCGTGAAGGGTGACCCCAAAAACAGCCTGAACGGGTCCCCAGATACAGCACAGCCTGAAGGGTGTCCCCGAACACAGCCTGAAGGGGGTCCCCAAAAACAGCACAGCCTGAAGGGTGTCCCCAAACACAGCCTGAAGGGGGTCCCCAAAAACAGCCTGAAGGGAGTCCCCAAAAACAGCCTGAAGGGGGTCCCCAAACACAGATCAGGCTGAAGGGTGTCCCCAAACACAGCCATGGCTGAAGGGTGTCCCCACACACAGTTTGGTGTCAGTGGAGCTTGGCCACAGCCTTCCCTGCCAGCAGCCTTGGTTTGTTTGGCACAGAATAATTGCAGGTGTTGCAGCCCCGTGCAGGCAGCAGCACAGCCAGGAGCTCCTGCAGCTCCTGCAGCTCCTGCAGCTCCTGTGGCTCCTGCACCTCCTGCACCTCCTGCACCTCCTGCACCTCCTGCACCTCCTGCGGCTCCTACACCTCCTGCGGCTCCTGCGGCTCCTGCAGTTCCTGCAGCTCCTGCAGCTGCCTACAAGTGTTTTCCTTGGGGGAACACTGAGATACTGAGGAAACACGGCTCTGCCAGACCCCCTGCACACATGCTGTGCATGCCAGGAGAGCAGGGTGCCTGGACAAAGCAGGGATTCCCCATCCCGGGAAATGTCCAAGCCAGGCTGGACAGGGCTGGGAGCAGCCTAGAACAGTGGGAGGAGTCCCTGCCATGGCAGGAGTTGGGATGGATGGGGTTAAGGTCCATCCCAAACCAGATCATTCCATGATCCCATGAAGAGCCATCCTCTCCCATTTATCTGGGGGTGCACAGCAGCTCCCACCCAGCCACATCTGCACAATCCACCTCAGCACAGCTGCAGTGGAGTAAAGTGAACTCTGGAATGTGAGAGCAAACACCCAAATCATTGGCCCTCCCCTTTAATACTCCGCAGTAACTCAGTGCCTACTCAAACCTTCCCAGCTGGGGGAGCAATATTAACTCATTGTGTTCTTATCAACGCTGTCATAGACCAAGTACAACCTGCTGGAAAAAAAACAGCCGTTTTCACCTGAAAAATTGTCATTTCTGGTCAGAACTTGTGTCATCTCCGCTGCACCCACGTGGGGTGGCAATCCCTGCTCTGGAGAACCCCAGAGAGTTTCACAGGAGCTCCTTGCAGAAGCTGCTCTCGGAATGAGATTATCCCTGTGGTGTCAACACAGGCTGTTATTAACACATTAGGTGAGAAAAAACGTTTTGTGTTATTAAATTAGTGAGAACATAATTCACATTTGGTTGGACTTTGCCTCATCATTTATGAACAGTAAATACTCCAATACTCCCAGGGCTGAATTAACTGAGATTCCTTAGGGGCACAAGAGCCCCTCGTCCAGCTCCTCATCACCAGAGTGACCAGATTTTGGACATAAGGGACAGAGTCCCAAGCCAAGTTTAGATTCACTACAAATAAATGCAGTGCTCTGTGGTGATATCCCAAACATCCCACACTGATCATGGTTCTATCAACCTAACCCAAAACATTCTGGGATTCTGGGATTCCTTTATTAACGTTAATTTATTTTAGGTTGGATGGGCTTGGAGCAGCCTGGGATAGTGGGAGGAGTCCCTGCCCATGGCAGGGGTGGGATGGGATGGGATAATGGGATGAGATAATGGGATACAGGGATGGGATACAGGGATGGGATGGGATTTAAGGTCCCTCCCAACACAAACCAGTCTGGGATTCCGTGTTTCCATAAAACTTTGGCACATCCTCTCCCACTTGGGCACAAATGTCATGGCAAACCCAGGACAAAGAATTGAACAGTGGGGATCATCCTGGGAATGGAGCCACCTTCCCCTGGAGGGGGTAAATAAAGCAAAATCCATGAAATCCCTGCGTGCCTGCTGCATCAATCATCCCCTGGGGATCTCAGACTGTTCCCAGCCCCTTTGGAGCTGGAACCTCACAGCTGGGGTTGCTCTGAGCACCTTGGTGGCCATGGGATCCCTGCCCAGGTGAAGGGATCCATGAAAACAGGGAAAGAGCTGGAAGTGCTCCAGGAAAGGTTGGAAGGGCTTGGAGCAGCCTGGGACAGTGGGAGGTGACCCTGCCATGGCTGGGTGGGGTGGGATGAGCTTTGGGGTCCCTTCCAGACCATTCTGGGGTGCCGTGATTCTGCAACCATCCCTGCTGTGAAACCTGGCTTGTTGTGGGAGCTTGGAGAAGAGATCCACGAGTTTAAAGATCAAAGGTGGGTGCTGTGGAATTGTGTCACTTGTCACTGCCAGGGTGGCCTGGAGGAAAGTGTAAAATCATCCCTGGGAAGCTCTGCAGGTGACACCAGGGTGATTGTGTCATCCTCTGGGGATGGAAGATTTTAGTGCTCATGGTGGTGGAAATAAGAACCAGGCCTCAAATGTCACTTCTTTAGTTTCAGTATTTGAGTCCTTGCCCTGCTTTTCTTAGAAAGTGGATTTATTCTTTTGTGATTGCTCATTTAAAAATGCAAACAAAACCTTTTTATTGATTTGTGTGTATTGGCAGAATTACTGTAATTGCATCAAATGACATAATTGGTGTAAATAGGTATAATGATGTCATTAGCATGTGTGATTGTGACATTTAACAGTGTAATTAAAATGTATAATGACATGGTAAAAGTCCTTATTAAAGAATGCCAGAAAAGCTCTGCAGGTGGACAAAGCAGGATTTTAAAAATTCAATATTGCTGTCACTCTTTCATGTTCTTTTCAAAGCAGCAAAAGCCATTAGGTCACATCAAAACTGATTTTTAAACCCCCAGATCTGTTCCTGGGAAGGCTTTTTCCACGGGGAAGGTTCCAGCAGCACCTCAGTGGCTTCAGGGGACCTGTTTGGGGTGGGAAAATCTGCTCAGCCCACCTGTGCTGCCTTCTGTGGGACACTGCTCCATCCCACAGCACCACGTCCCTGTTTTCAGGGTCCCTTCACCTGGGCAGGGACCCCATGGCCACCAAGGTGCTCAGAGCAGCCCCAGCTGTGAGGTCCCAGCTCCAAAGGGACTCCCACTCTCCTCCAGGTCACCCTGGCAGTGACAAGTGACACAATTCCACAGCACCCACCTTTGATCTTTAAACTCGTGGCTCTCTTCTCCAAGCTCCCACAACAAGCCAGGTTTCACAGCAGGGATGGTTGCAGAATCACGGCACCCCAGAATGGTCTGGAAGGGACCCCAAAGCTCATCCCACCCCACCCAGCCATGGCAGGGTCACCTCCCACTGTCCCAGGCTGCTCCAAGCCCTTCCTGGAGCACTTCCAGCTCTTTCCCTGCCCAGGGCAGCCCCTGAAGGCTCACGTTCTGTGGTGCACAGAGCTGAGCACCGTGGAATGGAAGTTTTGATCCTTCCCGAACTCCCCTGCTGGGTCCTAACAATCCTATCCAATAAATGTTATTAAATAAATGTTATTAAACAGATTTTAGTAAATAAATTTAATTAAGGAAATTCTGTTCTACACCTGCTTACAGGCTCCAAAACACACTTTAACCCATGTGGAAGTGAAGGCCATAAATTCCAGGTCTTCCCCCAAAAAAGAGGATTCTCTTTTCCTGAAGCATTGCTGGCTGACTACACAAGTATTCATCAGGCTTGCTGCCCAAGGCTGCTCTTTCCTCTCTCTCCACTACTGAAAAAAAAATATATTATTAAGAGATTTCATTTTTTCTTAGTATTTAACGTGATCAGTTTCTGTGTCTGGATGGTTTGAAATATGTTCTCCATTGGACAGATAAGTCTTGGGCAAATGACTGACCTTTTGAAATAATATTTATAATTTTAGAAATGTAAAACTTAACATTCTTTAGTAATCCAATATTAAAATACATTTAAGTTGATCTATTAAATGCTACGATTCAAACTTTAAAAAAAATGTGCAATAGAAAAACATTAACAACATGTGTGGTTTGGAAAAATTCATTTATACAGCAGTTTGCAATGTCATGATGTATTTTAAATAAAAGAGCTACAGACAAAGGTATTGATTTTAGAGACTTAACTAAATAAACAGTATGTAAATTCTGTCTTTTTCTATACAATTGGATCAGGACGCACATATTACAGTGTCCTCTTCTGAGGGAATGACAGCGATTGGATTTGGCAGACATTGGAATTTGGTTAAAGAGTTAAAGACCTTTGCTCTTTGGTTTGTGAGCGCTGGGAAAGGACAGCGGCGTGGGGACACGGCCACTGCTGGGGACAGCTGCCCGGGGAGGTGGCACTGCCACTGTCACTGCCACTGCCACTGCTGGGGACAGCTGCCCGGGGAGGTGGCACTGCCACTGTCACTGTCACTGTCACTGTTGGGGACAGCTGCCCGGGGAGGTGGCACTGCTACTGCCACTGCTGGGGGACAGCTGTCTGGGGATGTGGCACTGTCACTGTCACTGCCACTGCCACTGCTGGGGACAGCTGCCCGGGGAGGTGGCACTGCTACTGCCACTGCTGGGGGACAGCTACCCAGGGAGGTGGCACTGCCACTGCCACTGCTGAGTCCCCAGCCCGGCCTCAGCTGTTGACCCTCGGGGGTCACGGCCAGCACAGGAGGCTCCCCTGAACTCTTCCTGAACTTTCCTGCTGCTCTGGGGTCCCCCGGCAGCGCTGCCCTGGGGGCACCTGCAGCTGTGAGGTTGGGCTGTATTAACCCTTTACATGCAGCGGAGAAAAGAATCACAGCTGCATGGGCATCCTTCAGGGCAGAGAGGGGACGAGTTTATTCATAACTCACTGATTAAATAGCACGGTTCACAGCTCCAGGAGCAGGATAAAGATGACTGGGGCAGGGAGAAGACACCCCATTGCCAGGCCTGGTCACAGCAGGACAGGGGTCCTGTCTTTGTTGTTAATTCCTTTTTATTTTGATCAATTTATCTTCCTGGGAAAGATTTTCCCTGGCCTTCATCTGGACCAGCTGGTCAGCCTGGGAATGGTTCTGAGAAGCTCCGGCCTGGAATATTTTCCAGGCTGCTCTCTGGAGAGGTGTCCACACTTCGGAGCAGAAAGGAGACGAGTTTATTCATAACTCACTGATTAAATAGCACTGATTAAATATCCAAAAGCAGGATAAAGGTGATTGGGGCAGGGAGAAGACACCCCATTGCCAGGCCTGGCCACGTACTCTGGACATCACTCCAGAGAGCAGCCTGGAAAATATTCCAGGCCGGAGCCTCTCGGCTCTGCTCTCAGAACCATTCCAGCTGGTCCAGATGAAGGCCAGGGAAAATCTTTCCCAGGAAGATAAATTGGTCAAAATAAAAAGGAATTAACAACAGAGATAGCACACCTGTCCTGCTGTGACCAGGCCTGGCAATGGGGTGTCTTCTCCCTGCCCCAATCATCTTTATCCTGCTCTGGGAGTTGCAGTCATGCTATTTAAGCAGTGAGTTATGAATAAACTCATCTCCTTCTATGCTGAGGATTGTTGCCCTGCAGTTTTCCTTGCCTTCGGTGATTCTGTTGTTTGGATTCATGTCTGCAGAGTTCCCACACTTGTTCTTGCCAACAAGGAGTGTTTCACATTCCTCTGAGAGAGGCAGCGAGGATGAAGGACAGGAGATGAGGCCAGTGAGTTTAGGAGGGCTCACCATCACTGTCCAATCCCTGCTCGTTGGTAATGCCTTTAAACAGACATGTCATGTAAATAACGGGGCTGTTCCTGTTCATGCAGCCTGGGTGAGGTGTGTGTGTGTGAGTGCATCACAGCTGTGACAGAGGAATCACCATGTGGCTGTGTCTCTTTTCTCTGTGGCAACCAAGGGGTTAATGCACCCTAACCTCACAGCTCCACCGTCCCAAGACAGGTGTGCTATCTCTGTTCTTAATTCCTCTCTATTTTGAGCAAATTATCTTCCTGGGAAAGATCTTCCCTGGATCAGCTGGACCAGCTGATCAGCCTGGGAATGGTTCTGAGAAATCCAGAAAGAATGCTGGAGCTGTAATTTCCCAGCTCTCTAAATGTGCCTGTCCACAGGCACCCAGGCAGGGCCTGCTCGGGGTCATTCTGGGGAAAGTCTCTAAATGGAAAATTCAAATTTGGGCTGGTTTGGTCTCCAAGCCTCACGTGGAGCAGCCCCTGGCACCCAGAGAGTTCTGCTCCCTCCCCAGCCCCAATCCAAAACTGGCAGACCAGCAGTGCTGACCACCATGCTCTTAAAAAAAAAAAAAATTAAAGAGGAAGATTTATTGATAACCTTTCTAACAAAGGGAAGATCATTCCCCAAGTTCCTTATTAATTTATGCTCCTCTATAATTATCACTTAGAGCAACCACTGGAGCGCTAATAAATATATAATGAAAGCAAAAACACAGCACGCTGCGGTGCTTAATCTGAGATTACATATTTATAACAACAAAATATGCCATTCAAGCCTAGTTCAGGGCTCTCTATCCCAGCCCACCCTCTCTGAGGGCCGTTTTTTTTTCCCCCCTTCTTTGTTATGTCATTCTGCAGACAGATCCCAGGCTGTTCCCTGTCACCCACCGGAGCACGCGGCTCAACAGCAAGCACGGTTGGACAGCCCTTAATTAGTGCTGCTCGGGATGGTGGGGATGGGAGCTGTGTCAGCATCTCACTCACATCCCATCCCGGGCTGCCCTGGCTGCTGGGCAGGAGGGGCTGGGAGCACCCAGGGCCAGGGGAAAGGGAAAAGCTGGGTCTGTCACTCCCACAGAGCTGGGGGGCTGGCATTGTGAGGAGAAAGAGGAAATCATGTGCTTTGGGTTAATTGGCCTCTAATTATTCTGTCCCATCACACAAAGTATTTATTTCCTTAAGCTTGGACCATGCAGGGTCATGGCTCTGCCAAAACGGTGCCAGAGGTAAGAACAAACAAATTCCAAAGTCGCTCTTCAGAGCCTTAAAAACTCAGCATGGAAATCCAAATGCTGCTATTCAGATATTTGGATATAAAATCCTGATTTCTTATTCAAAAAGAACAAGGAGTGATATTAAAACTTTGCATTTTTATAGGGATTAACAGATTGCTCCATAGGATGTAACCCATTCTTGGGAAAAGCAGGAAAATTGTGCCCCCCTCACATTGCCTTGCACCTAGAGATATCCCCAAGGAGCCACGTGAAGGCATCCCAAATTTCACAGTTTGATTTTTACCCTTTGAACAATTGGCCTTTCACTTTAAATCA
Organism: Toxostoma redivivum; assembly: GCA_013397375.1. Classification (NCBI taxonomy): domain Eukaryota; kingdom Metazoa; phylum Chordata; class Aves; order Passeriformes; family Mimidae; genus Toxostoma; species Toxostoma redivivum. The sequence goes on from VXBI01010649.1 coordinate 41,574, forward strand.
GGTGGGAATGTCAGCTGGTTGTCCAGATCATGTCATACCCAAAGCGTCATTCCCACGTTCCTGCCCCAAGAAATTGTGTTTTCATTTGATTCTGATCAACACTAGACACAAAGTGGGGGTGACAGCATTTTCCAGTGCAAATTTGTCACTGTTTATGAAAGATTCATAAACTGAGTGTGGCACCAGCTAATGTCTCCATAATCAGTGAGGAAACCTGGGCAGTGCAGAGCATTTCCAGCTCGGAATCTCTTCCAAATTTTGCTTTGAAGGTTCAGTGCTCAGACATGAGCAGCAGCCACTGAGTCAATTCTGCTCCTGTCAGAGTCTGGGCCATCCCTTTGGGATCCAGAGCTGTGAGACCCTGTCAGGGGCTCTGAGACCCTGGGATGATCCCAAAACATCTGTGGGGTTGATTATAGCCCTTGGAACAAATCACCAGCTTTAGATGAGAACTTAAAAGTCACAGGAGTTTAAGCAGTGTTATCATAAAGTGAAAATGTAGATTTTAGGATTTTTGGGAATGGGGATTTTAGAGCACAAGATGGAGGAAAAAGCACGTGTTTGGTCTTTCTTTGTTCTTCTTCTTCATCTCCATTTTCTATTGTGGAGCTGCACTTTGGGATTGGTTTAGAGTAGAAGTTCAGTGTCTAACATAGATGATGGGAATTGGGAAATAATTGTAAACATCATGTAGGTAGTTTTTAGTATAAAAAGATAACAGGGCCCTGAAGGGCAGAGAGTGTGCCATGGCTGCCCTGCCAGACAGACCTGGCTGGGCTGAGAGAAAATATTACAGATAAGAAAAGAATAAACAACCTTGAGAGTGAAAACGAAAGAGCTCAGATTGATTCCAGCTCGGGCACACGAACTGCCAGACAAGAACTTTTACACAGCTCGGGGAAAACACCAAAGCAGATTCTGAGAGCTTCCAAACTTGAGAGATCCAATTTTTAAAGGGAAGCAGCTCCGGATGCTGAGGAGGTGCAGAATTCCCATTTTGGGGGGTAAATTAGGCAAAGTGAGACCCACGAGCACCTCTCAGGTCTCCACCCTGGAACAATTAAGGCCACGATCCAGAGAGAACAAACGAAAACAAATGGGGGCTTGGTGTGTGTGTGTCATCCTTCTCTCTAATGCTCCAGCAGCTCCGCTCAGAGTTCAGGCAGTAAACAGGATGATTGATGGTCTTCCATGCACAAGGAGGAAAAACTGGAGATTCAGCTCCTTCTCCTGCTCCATTTTTCTTTGCTGCTGCACCATTAGGGCTGGATGCCATCAATTTAAGCAGGTACAGGATCATACCCTAAAAATAACTCTCCTGATCTCTCCATTGCTTGTTGGAGGAGCTGGGAGCCCGGTGCTCCTTGCCCATCCCTATCCGTGTCCAGCACCATCATCATCATCATCATCATCATCATTTGGGAATTCCTTGTTCGCCAAGCAGCGATGTCACAGGGCACGACACGGGTTTAGCTGGCACAGACTCCGCTGATCCCGAAGGAATTGCTCCCATTCCACAGGAATCGCTCCAATCCCCCAGGAATCGCTCCCATTCCACAGGAATCACCCCAGTCCCACAGGAATCACCCCAATCCCCCAGGAATCGCTCCCATTCCCGAAGGAATCATCCCCATTCCCCCGGGAATCACCCCCGTTCCCCTGGGAATCACCCCCATTCCCCCGGGAATCACCCCAATCCCCCGATAATCACCCCAATCCCCCAGGAATCACCCCAATCCCCCAGGAATCACCCCCATTCCACAGGAATCACTCTAATCC
>VXBI01010649.1:43532-61580 GCA_013397375.1 Toxostoma redivivum
GAATCATCCCATTCCCCCAGGAATCACCCCAATCCCCCAGGAATCACCCCAATCCCCCAGGAATCACCCCAATCCCAAAGGAATCTCCCCATCCCCTCCCCATCCCCGTCCCGGCGCGCAGCCTCCGCGGCTCTCCGCGCCGGTGGCAGCCCCGGCTGCTTTATGAGGATGAATGAAGATGAAAAGGAAGACAAATAGAAGTGAATGAGGCACTGCCGGCCGTGATTCATGGAGCCGCAGCCAGCCCGTTAGCCTCCGCCTGGCTCCCTTCGCCGGGAATAATGGATAGTTACAGTGCGGACGGTGACATTGTCAAACCATCAGGAATTGCTGATTACGGTGCTAAATATTGATCTCTGCTTCACATGTGTCAAAATTCTTTCTTCCCTTAATTAGAACTTCCCTAAGCACCCTGCAAGAACAAACCGAATAGATCAGATCTCCGCGGAAGGGAGGGTGATACCAGAATATAATTGTGACCTCTTGTCTTCCTCCTCTCTCTGGAGTTTTGAGATGACTTCAGCTGTCTATCCTGCCCTTCCCAGCACATGTGATAATCATACTCATTTTTCCCAATCTAACCATAGGAAGATTTTTTTTCCAAGGCTGTGCTTTTCATCATTTCAACCCACCGGGGCTGCAGTCAGATGGCAGCGAAACTTAAAGTGCCAGAAGGTGCCTTTTTCTATTTGTTTGTTTCATGGTACACTGCACCAGGCAATGACCTGTGGCAGGAGTGTCACACAACGCGGAGACAGGTTCACCCAATCAAAGGGAGCCTGAAAATTAACACAGATCCCTTCATTTCTTCATGCAGGATCGGGGAAGGGCAATTTAATGGATGTCAGAGTCCTCTGATTATCACCCCGCAATCACGGGCGATAAAAAATTAACTTTTGTTATAATGATTGCTCCGCATTATTTGTATTAAAAGCGCATTTCCTCATCAAGGGAGTCATGACAATTAGTACTAATTTTGTATTACTGTTCAATCATCTTTCCTACTCTTTACAGTATTTATAATATAAAATAATGAAAGCCTGTGATGTATGGTTTCAATTTACTCCACAAACTGAGCACTTAAGTCATTTATCTTAGTTTATCTGTAATATACTGGGGCTCGGGGTTTTTTTGTATTGTTTTTCTTAAACATGACACGGTGGTACATTTACCTTTAGTTTGATGTGCTTGATAAAAATCAATACTTCATTAAAAGATTCCCCCAAAATTGTTCAGAGCAATTTCAGCAGAGGAGAGGGAAGGGGCTCATCTGTAAGCCACTAACATTTATATAAGCACGCAGGGCTGTGCTGCCCAGGGCCAGCTTTGCAGGAGCAGGGATGAAGATGTGCAGGCTGTGGGATGGAGAGCAGGGCAGGAGGAGGAGGAGGTCCCCCTTCTCTCCCCGCTCCCTGGAAGCCAAAAAAATAACCACAAATGACAGTGTCAGGAAAATTAATCCACGAACACCACAGGTTTATGTCCAAAAAGGAGACAGAGGAGTCCTTTTTGCTTTATTCCAATAAAGGGAGAGGCCATGGGACATTCCCCTGGGATCTCTCCAATTTTTGGAGGATGCAGCTTCCTTTTTATCCTATTTTCCCACCCACATTTCCCTCTCTCTTTCCCCATTGGCTGAGGTACCTGAGAGGCTCAGACTTCCCAAACCCCTGATACCTAAAAATCCCCCTCTAATGTACAACCCTCCATTTTAATTTTTAATTCTTATTGAATTCATAGTTTTCCCCCGTTGCTTCTTTCATCTTTCGACATCCAAATTCATTTACCAGCAGCCCTACACTTTGTTTGTAAAGGCAAATAACTTTTCCATTCATCAATCAGTGGAATCCATCCCATTTTTTCTTTTATCTCTCAGTGCTGGTTTTATCTACAAGCAGATCCACAGCTGGTTTGTAAGGACAAATTCGACATTGCTCTCCCCAGGACAGGGCTTCAGGGGAAGTGCTGCAACAAGTGCTCGCTGTCACCCCTTCCCCTCGGTCCCCAGGCCAGGCCACAGCAGCCAAAAATGCCCAATATGTTTGATTTTCAGTGGCTCTCTCTGAATCCCCTTCAGGGAGGCTCCCTGTGCAGTCCAGCACAGAAGGTGAATCCTCCCCAGCAGTGACAGCAAGCACAGAACCAGGGAATTGGGAAGGCTGGAAAAGCCCTTTGAGATCACCAAGTGCAACCATCAGCCCTGTGTTCACCTCAAGTGCCACATCCCCGGGTTTTGAGCACTTCCAGAAATGATGATGATCCTTGTCCCTCTCTGACAGCCCTTTCCATTAAAAATATTTCCCAACATCGCATCTCGAGCTGCCCTGGCTCCCCTTGGGGCACTTTCCTCCAGCAGGGTGTGACACGGGCAGTGCTCTGAGCTGAGCAGGGCAGGAGGAGGAGCGCAGGTCAGGCAGGAATTCCCTGCCAGGAGCCACATCTGGAGGGTCCCAGCTCCTCCTGCTGCTCTGGCCAGCGGTCTGTGCTGTGAGGAGCCCGCAGCCACAGCCCAGCCCGGCCCCAGGACCCTCCTGAGCCCCGGGAGTGACACCAAAGAGCACCCAGAGCCCAGGGAGTGACACCAAGGAGCGCCCAGAGCCCAGGGAGTGACACCAAGGAGCACCCAGAGCCCTTGGTGTCCTCGGGAAAGGATTCCAGACCCATCGGATCCAGGAGCTGCTGAGCACCCAGCAAGGCTGGGGTTAACTCACAGCCAGCCGTAGGAATTGGCATTCCTGCAGGTCACCTTCGGGCCACCAGGAGTGACCCGAGGCTGGCTCTGCTCTGCCCAGGTGCCAGTGCTTGGGACAGTGACACAGAGCCCTGCCCAGGTGCCAGTGCTGTGGGACAGTGACAGAGCTCTGCCCAGGTGCCATCCCTGTGTGACAGTGACGCAAAGCTCTGCCCAGGTGCCAGTGCTGTGGGACAGTGACAGAGCTCTGCCCAGGTCCCTGTGCTGTGTGACAGTGACAGAGCTCTGCCCTCCCCTGCCCCACTGGGATCCCCTTCCACGCACAGGGGCTGCACAAAGGGACCCCACACTCCTGATCCCTCGGGACAGAAATCTGGAGCAGGTTCTGGAGCCCTGCTCGTGGTGTGGTCTGAACCCATCCTGAGAGCCAGGGAGTCCCAGAGCAGCAGCAATCAGTCTGAGCAGGGAGCTGTGTCACAGCCTGGCTCACCTAAAGATCACTGACCTGGCTCTGGGGCCAAGGCCCCTCCAGCCCAGGAGGGGAACTCTGCTGATGAGGCAGAACCACGCACGGGGCTTAAGCTTTTAAAAATATTGCAGCTGCAGATCAGCAGGAGCGGGAGGCAAACACATCATTCCTTTATCCAGGGCGCAGATTTCGAGTAATTCAGGGGAGGCAAATACAGCACGATCAATAAAGCAGCTCCGTGCCTTCCACACTCACGGCCTCCTCATGAATCTTAACCAAGAGAAATAATAATAAGTGACAGAGAAGGTTTCTGGTACTTTAAATAAGCAAGTGAGCCTTCTAAAGCTACGAGCAACATTCTCTGGATATCAAAAATAATAACTGGTTGTGCAGCAGTGCAGCATGGAAACACAAGGGTATAAGATATACTGTACTTTAAGCTCTGTTTGATGAATCTGAGCACAGTTCCTGGGGGATAGATTACTTTAAACCATGCTCTTTTACTTTCTAATCCTGACTTGATTTGATTTGTACTTTAATACAGCTGCCTGGCAATTCAACAGCAAATAGAGACTATTTATGTAATCATATTGTAAGTAGTGGGACAAGAAGAAACTCTCTAGAACCTTTTTGGAAAATAGTTTGTTGTACTTTTTTATTTATTGAACAGCAGGGCTTCAGGCTTTTCAGTGCTCATTATAATTGGTTTTCTGCTTGAACTTTCAAAAACTGTCATGTCAATACTCAAACAGAATTTTTTTGCTTACTATATGGCTGTGGGCTCTATTTTCTCATGTGCTACTTGGCAAAGTTCTTGTAATATCTTAGAGGCAAGTTCTAGACTGGGAGCTGCTATTTCAGGGACTGGAAGGCAGGGTTATTTTATCTCCCCCATTGTTCTATTCGCCTTCCCAGCACTCTGCAGCGCATTTGCTGGGGTTCAGTGGGCTGGGAGGAGGCTGCTCCAGGCTCAGATCTGCTCGGGAGGCGCTGCTGGGGTGGGACCTGCTCCTAAAATTGGGTGTGGGGCTCCCCCCGACCCTGCTGCTGCTGAACAAACATTCCCAGTGCCAGCAGGGACAGGATTCAGTGAATGACAGAAACAAAACCTACAGGGCAGCAATCAGAGAGCCACTGGCTGATTGCAGGCATCTCCTGGTGCCCAGGTTCTGTGCTGGAGCTCTGCCCAGTTCCCTGCACCAGGATGGAGCTGGATCCCAGTGCAGGTGTTGGTTCTGTCCAGTCATCCAGGACTGGAGCTGTTCCACTCCTCAGCACCCATCCCTGTCCCTCAGCATCAAATCTTAAATATTAGCATCAATTCCTAACCTTCAGCATTAATTCTTAACCCTCTGCACCCATCCCTGTCCCTCAGCATCAAATCTTAAACCTCAGCATCAATTCTTAATCCCCAGCATCCATCTCTGCTCCTCAGCATCAATTCCTAACTCTCAGCACCAATTTTTAACCCTCAGCATCAATTTCTAATGCTCAACACCAATTTGTAACCCTCAGCACCCAGTCTTGTCCCTCAGCATCAATTCCTAACCTTCAGGACCCATCTCTGCTCCTCAACATCAATTCCTAACCCTCAGCATCAATTCTTAACCCTCAGCACCCAGCTCTGCTCCTCAGCATCAATTCCTAATCTTCAGTATCCATCCTTAATACAGTCCTACTGCTCAGCACCAGTTTTTAACCCTCAACACCAATTTTTAACCCTCAGTATCAATTCTTAACCCTCAGCACCAATTTTTAACCCTCAGCATCAATTCCTAATGCTCAGCACCTATTTGTAACCCTCAGCACCCTGTCCTGTTCCTCAGCATCAATTCCTAATCTTCAGCACCCATCCTTAACCCATCTCTGCTTCTCAGCACCAATTTTTTACCCTCAGCATCAATTCCTAATGCTCAGCACCCAGTCCTGTCCCTCAGCATCAGTTCCTAACTCTCAGCACCCAGCCCTGGTCCTCTGCACCAATTTTTAACCCTCAGCACCAATTTTAACCCTCAGCACCAATTTTTAACCCTCAGCATCAATTCCTAACCCTGAACACCCAGCCCTAACCCAGCCCTGCTCCTCAGCACCCAGTCCTGTCCTTCAGCATCAATTCCTAACTCTCAGCACCAATTTTAACCCTCAGCACAAATTTTTAACCCTCAACATCAATTCCTAACCCTCAGCACCAATTTGTAACCCTCAGCACCCAGTCTTGTCCCTCAGCATCAATTCCTAACCTTCAGCATCAATTCTTAACCCCCAGCACCCATCCCTGCTCTTCAGCATCAATTCCTAATCTTCAGTATCCATCCTTAACACAGCCCTGCTCCTCAGCACCAAATTTTTACCCTCAACATCAACATTCCTAACCCTCAGCACCCAGCCCTGTGCCTCAGCATCAAATCTTAAACCTCAGCATCAATTCTTAACCCTCAGCACCAATTTTTAACCCTCAGCATCAATTCCTAATGCTCAGCACCGATTTTTAACCTTCAGCACCCAGTCCTGTCCCTCAGCATCAATTCCTCACCTTCAGTATCCATCTCTGCTTCTCAGCACCAATTTTTAACCCTCAACACCAATTTTTAACCCTCTGCATCCATCTCTGCTCCTCAACACCAATTTTTAACCTGCAGCATCAATTCTTATCCCTCAGCATCAACTCTTAACCCTCAGCACCCAGTTCTGTCCCTCAGCATCAATTCCTCACCTTCAGTATCCATCTCTGCTTCTCAGCACCAATTTTTAACCCTCAGCATCAATTCTTAACCCTCTGCACCCAGCCCTGCTCCTCAGCATCAGTTCCTAACCCTCAGCATCAATTCTTTACCCTCAGCACCCAGCCCTAACCCATCCCTGCTCCTCAGCACCCATCCTTAACCCATTCCTGCACCTCAGCACCAATTCTTAACCCTCAGCACCCATCCCTGTCCCTCAGCATCAAATCTTAAATATTAGCATCAATTCTTAAACCTCAGCATCAATTCTTAACCCTCAGCATTAATTCCTAACCCTCAGCACCAATTTTTAACCCTCAGCATCAATTTCTAATGCTCAGCACCCAGTCCTATCCCTCAGCATCAATTCCTAACCTTCAGCATCAATTCTTAACCCTCAGCACCAATTTTTTACCCTCAGCATCAATTCTTATTCCTCAGCATCAATTCCTAAGCTTCAGCACCCATCCTTAACCCAGCCCTGCTCCTCAGCATCAATTTTTAACCCTCAGCACCAATTTTTAACCCTCAGCATCAATTCCTAATGCTCAGCACCGATTTTTAACCCTCAGCACCAATTCCTAACTCCCAGCACCCATCCCTGCCCCAGAACACTTTCCACAAACACCAATATTTCTGTTCCTGAAGAACTTTCCCTCAGCTGCTCAGTTTGTTCCTTTGCAAACAGCCTGTGAAATTGCTGCCATCATTTTCTATCGTGTTATGAACACCAGAGAATAAAAAATAATAATAATTTTTGAAAAAAATCAAAATAAGAGTTCAGTGCCTTGTACAGAAAAAAAAAAAAAACTCAGTTTGCCTGCAGTGGGGAAGGGTGTTCTCTGCTGTGCTTTGCTGGGAAAATAAAACTGGTCTAAATGGGAAATAGAACCAGTTTATTTTAGTACTTAAAGAAAAAAAACTTTTTATTTGTGGCTACTTACTGGATTTAAAAAAAAAAAAAAAAAAAAAAGCAAAAAAAATTAAATTAAAATAGAAAACCAGCCTAAAAGCCCTGATTCTTAAAACACTGCAGCCACAGCTTTGCCTTTAACTCCCAATATGAGAGGGAAAACTCTGATTTTTGTTCTAAATTCAGATTACAAATGAATGATAAATTCTCTGCCCAGAACGGCAGGATTTGTCCCCAGTGTTTACCAGTGCTGACAGAAGAATTCCAAGGAAATTCAAGCTAATTCCAAGGAAATTCAAGCTAATTCCAAGGAAATTCAAGCTAATTCCAGGAAATTCAAGCTAATTCCAAGGAAATTCAAGCTAATTCCAAGGAAATTCAAGCTAATTCCAAGGAAATTCAAGCTAATTCCAGGAAATTCAGCGAGTAGGGTGGGAGAAAAAGCCTCATCTAACAGCAAATGCTGCTGGAAACAATAATGAAATATGCAGCATTTATTAAAATCCATTATTTTGTCAAATATCGAGGCACAGGGTGTGCAAACACAGGCACGGGGCGGCTGCGTGTGAACGGGGTGTGAACCTGCACAGGAAAACCCTGCACGGCACAGCTCCAAAAATTCACACAAAATTCATGTTTCAGCTTAGAGCCTGTTAATAACAGGCTGGACAAGGCTTCCTCTTTTAAAAAATTATTGTGCATTTCGTGTTAAAATATATTAAATGTAGTAGTAATACATTGATACATTAATACAGTAATACGTTAAATGTAGGGGTCTCACTACTGAATTTATATTTGCTTTTTCATTCTCTTATTAACTCTATTTTCTATTTTTTTTCTATTTTCTGCGCTTGGCTTATGAAATACCAACACCGCAACTATTTTTTTTTTCTCTTTAAAACCAGAAAAGCTGCAGAGTTGGTTTAAAAAATAACCAAAAAAAGCCAATCTGTCATTTTCCCAGCGCTCCCAGAGACAATGAGGGTCAACAGCAGGGCAGGCTCGGGACAGGGAAGGATTCTCCCAGCTGGGAGGGGAGAGCAGAGATGAAATTTCAGGTTTGGTTCCTAAAACTAAACCAGGGCCACTCTTTTAGTCAAGTTGGAAATTTATATACTATACACTAACCCTGCTTTAATATCCTCTCTCTCTTTCCTCTGGGCATTTATTGCTGTTCTTTCTAGTTCAGTAACCAGTGAGCAGAAGGTTCATTAAAACTAATTGAATTGGAAACTTGTCTGCCCTGGGAAATGTTAACTCTTTGTTGTTATCGCCGGGAAATTCCTTTTGTTGTTGCCCTCGGAGGGAGGTGGGGAGCAGCAAACAGCACCTGGGGAGGGCTGGGGGGGTTTTGCTTCTGCAGCAGGGTTGGCAGCATCGCTGGGGGGGTTTGGGGGTCCCTGGGGCTCCCCCAGACAGGGAAGGGGTGCCAGGAACACCAGGATCCATCCCAGGGGGTGCCAGGAGCACCAGGATCCATCCCAAGGAATTCCAGGAGCACCAGGATCCATCCCAAGGAATTCCAGGGGCACCAGGATCCATCCCAAGGGGGTGCCAGAAACACCAGGATCCATCCCAGGGGGTGCCAGGAACACCAGGATCCATCCCAGGAACACCAGGATCCATCCCAAGGAATTCCAGGAGCACCAGGATCCATCCCAAGGGCTCCAGGAGCACCAGGATCCATCCCAAGGGCTCCGGGATACATCCCAAGGGCTCCAGGAGCACCAGGATCCATCCCAAGGAATTCCAGGAGCACCAGGATCCATCCCAAGGGCTCCAGGAGCACCAGGATCCATCCCAAGGCTCCAGGATCCATCCCAAGGGCTCCAGGAGCACCAGGATCCATCCCAAGGGGCTCCAGGAGCAGCAGGATCCATCCCAAGGCTCCAGGATCCATCCCAAGGGCTCCAGGAGCACCAGGATCCATCCCAAGGGGCTCCAGGAGCAGCAGGATCCATCCCAAGGATCCTTCCCAGGGGCTCAGGTCAGGGGCTCATCCAGCTCCTCACAGCTCCAAAGTATCGATGGAATAAAACACTTGATAACAGTCACCGTGCTGGATTTCTGACAGCTTTAAAAATCAATTGGAAATAACAGGCAACCCAGTGTTGCTAATAAAAGTAAATATTTATGACTGATTTGACTGAGCTTCAATACCAGTCAATCACTTTCCAAAGGATCTTTGCAATTCATTAACCTCTTTTTACTGGTCTTGTCCCTGTTGGTATTAGCCATTAAAAGGGAATAAGGGAGGGGGGCTTGATTTTTCTATTCTCATCATTCATAGCTTATTTGTTCATTCCCTCCATCCCCACACGTTGCTGTTAAATTGATTGTCTGTTTAGTCATATGAATGATAAAGTGGCTGTGCCAGGAGGAATGAAAGCCTCCATTAATTCCTGAGCAGGGTGGGCTGCTCTGCTCCAGCCTCAGCCCAAACCAAAACTCCTCCCAGAGTTTCCTGCCACATCACTAACTAAATTTAGCCCTTAACATATTGCTGATAATAAGAGCCATCATTCTCCTCACAAACTTTTCCATGTCAAAACTTCAGGGGAAATTACGTTTATGGATATCTCCTAAAGACTGTTGGTGTCCCCAACCCGGAGGGTGACACAGCAGGGTTGAGGCAGCTGTCCTCAATCCACAATTCAAATTTCACATCTGGAAAATAATGGGGGGAGGAGGATTACATCAGCAGGAATTTCCCTGTGGAAAGGGGAGTCAGGGGTTGGAGCTGCCCAGGGAATTCCTGGGGATGAGGTGGGGACCCCATGGGCTGGGAGGGATTTTCCAGCCTCAGAGATCCTGGGATTCTCTAAAAATAACCACAACTGCTCCCCTAAATAACCAAGATGAGGAAGGTAGGTGTGACTTTTCAACCTGCATAAATCCCTGCATTTGAAACCGGTGAGCTGAAGCGTTAAATCCAAATCTTCATCCAGAGCCTTGTCCCTCTCAAATATCCCAGAGGGACACGGGGGATATTTTCATGGGGGATATTTTCATGGGGGATATTTTCATGGGGGATATTTTCATGGGAGATATTTTCATGGGGGATATTTTCATGGGAGATATTTTCACGGGGGATATTTTCATGGGAGATATTTTCCATGTGCTCATTGACACAGTTTGCTTCGTTATTAGGAACCTCCACAAACAGAATCTGTGGGATCTAAATTAGAGCAGAACCTCTACGATCTAAATGAAAGGTGGCAACACTGAGCTTTATATCCCCTCCAATAAACACTCCTTGCTGTCTCAGACCCCCGATGAGGGTGTGAGGAGGAAGGAAGCGTGTCCCAGCCTCGGGAATCCCTCGGGAATCCCATTTCTGCACGGGCAGCACCCCCAGTGCTGCTCCACACCCCAGCTGAGCTCTGCTAAAGCTGGAGAACTGTCAGACCTGCGAGGCCACTGATGCAGGGACAGCTGTAAAGCCAGCTCAGCACGGGGCTGGGACAGGTGAGGTCCTGGCAGGGTCCTTGGTGCTGCTGTCACCGCCTGTAAGGTCCTGGCAGGGTCCCTGGAGCTGCTGTCACCTCCTATGTGGCAGTTAAGGTCCTGGCAGGGTCCCTGATGCTGCTGTCGCCTCCAGGCAGGGCCAGGGGGGTGGCACTAGTGGCCCTGGTGGCACTGGCCAGGGGGTTGTTCAAAGCCAGCACATCTTTACAGCAGAATCCCCCCGTCACCAGCAGGAGCAGCCCAAGGCAGCGCTCTCAGTGACAGATGAATTCTCTGCAGTGGAAGTTTCTCCGATAAACACCGAGTCCCTTTTCCTGTGTGAGTCACCCCCACACAAACTTCTGTTGATGCTAATTTAGCACTCCCATTTATGAGTTCCTGTGATCTATCCAGCAGCTCATTTCCAATAGCAGGGATAACCACAGATTGCCCACGGACTGTTCTCGAGTCTGTTGGCTCCAGCATTTCTTTTTCTGTCTGATTAGTCACTTCAGCCCCACGCTGCTGTCTCTGCTCCTTGCAGCCACCCCACAGCTCCAAGTCTCGTGTCCCCAGCTCGGGGAGCTCAGCCCAGGTGTAAACGCTTTCAAACTGTGGCAGGGAATTCTCAATTCAAGAATTCACATCTGGATTTTTTTTTTTTTTTTGCCTTGGCAGTCCAGCCCAGGCTGAATTTCAGACTGAGGCACAGCTTCACTTCTGTGAGTTTTCACACTGGAAGAGCTGAGAATCTGCTTTCAGCTGCTCCTTAAGGTTCTCTCTTGGTGAGGATTTCGTTGTTTCAGGTCACTCCCCCTTCATTGAGACTCACCCCAAGTTCTGCTAAGGGCAAGGCTTGTGAGCAGCAAAACAACTGCTGCTTGTTAAACGGACACTGAAAATGTTAATCTTAGTTTAAACCAAACCTTACAAGACAAGTTCTTTAGCACTGCCTCTGGGATGTAGTGTCACCCTGCTTCCTGTGGTGCTGAGTCCTGTGTCACAGCAGGAGCCCTCAGCATGTTCCTGCACCCCTCAGCAGGTCCCTGCACACCTGAGCACGTTCCTTCCCCCCTCAGCAGGTCTCTGCACCCCTCAGCAGGTTCCTGCACCCCTCAGCAGGTTCCTGCACACCTGAGCAGGTTCCTGCACCCCTCAGCAGGTTCCTGCACACCTGAGCAGGTCCCTGCCCCCCTGAGCAGGTCCTTGCCCCCCTGAGCAGGTTTCTGCACCCCTGAGCAGGTCCCTGCCCCCCTGAGCAGGTCCCTGCACCCCAGGCACTCTGTGGGTCACCCCTGCAGGGCTCTGGGGTGAGAGGGAGCCGCTCCAAACCCCCCAGCCCAGCTCCTGTGCAGAGTTCACAGGGAAAGGCAGGACCTGAGTGGGGTTAGGCAATGTAAATTCTATTTAGATGGCAACTCAGACAATGAGATAAAGCTCATAAACTCCGTTTTATCATCCTCTTTCTTTGAGGATGAGTGAAATCCTCTTTCCTTGTTTGCAGAGCGTGAGAAAGCCGTCTGAGAGTGAGACACAGCACAGAGCGGGATGGGAGGCACTGCCCAGGCTCACCTCAGCAGCGCTGCCCTGCTCGCTTCAGCCCGGCTCTGCCCCGCTCCAGCGGCCAGGAGGAGCCCAGGAACGGGCAGGGACAGCACAGGAGGGGCTCTGAGGGGCACAGTGCCACCCCCAGTGCCCCAGGTGTTGGAGTCTGGGCCATCCCTTTGGGATCCAGAGCTGTGAGACCCTGAGATGATCCCAAAACATCTGTGGGGTTGATTATAGCCCTTGGAACAAATCACCAGCTTTAGATGAGAACTTAAAAGTCACAGAAGTTTAAGCAGTGTTATCATAAAGTGAAAATGTGGATTTTAGGATTTTTGGGAATGGGGATTTTAGAACACAAGATGGAGGAAAAAGCACGTGTTTGGTCTTTCTTTGTTCTTCTTCTTCATCTCCATTTTCTATTGTGGAGCTGCACTTTGGGATTGGTTTAGAGTAGAAGTTCAGTGTCTAACATAGATGATGGGAATTGGGAAATAATTGTAAACATCATGTAGGTAGTTTTTAGTATAAAAAGATAACAGGGCCCTGAAGGGCAGAGAGTGTGCCATGGCTGCCCTGCCAGACAGACCTGGCTGGGCTGAGAGAAAANATGATATTGTGTTGCATTCTAGATAGTTTGGAGTTTAGGAATGCGACTTTTATTTTAAGGTTGCATGGGATCTCCCAAAGGCATTTCACTTTTGGGAAGGATGGATCAGGAAAATCTTACAAACATGAGTGCCTAGCAAAAGACTTTGAAAATATGAGTGAGATTGAAATGACAGCAATTTTCAGCTGTGGAACTGAAAGCAACTGAATGCCAGAAGGCCCCTCTTGTTTAGACAGTGTTGGATGCTCCAAATACCAAAGAAGCAAACAGACATCCCTTCCTGGCATGGCAGGAAGTGTCCAGGATAAGGTTTAGAGATAAGAAAAGCAATAAAACATATCGATTATATATCGATACATATATCGAGATATATATATATATATTATCGATATATAATGTATCGATTCCTATAGGTTGCATGCAAATGTTAGAGAATTTGTATCTTGTATTAGATTGGTTAGTGGAAATTAGAATATTCAACATAGAGGATTTATTGTATTGTAAATGGGAAAATCTCTCTCTTGCTGTTATTCTCCTTTTCTCTCACTCTCTCACTTCTTTTTCTTGCTCTCTCCGTCCTGCTCTGAGCTCAGCTCCCAGCAGGGTCTCACATACACCCAGCCCTGTGCAATAAACTGCAAACTTCAACACCAGGATACAGAGAGAGCCTGACTTTGTCCCCACCGTGCTGCTCACAGCAATTCCCACCGCCCTGGGCTTCCCAGGGCATCCCCAAATCCAGCACCCTCATCTGAAAAACTACATTTGCAACTCCCCTCGGTGACACCAGCGTTAAAAACAGCCCTGCAGTGACTCAGGCTGGTTTCCAAATGAGCAATCCGCCAGTTTAACCCATCCCAGGACAGCCCTGGCCAGGGCAGAGCAGGCAGCCGCAGCCTCCCTCCCTCCTCTGCAGGTTCTGCAGCCTGCAAGGGGCTCCGAGCTGGAGCTCTTGTAGATAAATACAGAACATGCTTACAGCTGCCAATGACAGATGTTCAGTGTAAATATTATTCCAGCAGATTTTTTAATCAGATGGTGTAATGCATGATAGTGTCATTTAAAAGAAAAAAAAAAAGGGTGAATACAGTGAAAAAATTACCATTTGAAAGGCGGAATTATTTTTGGCAGAATTCGTAATGAAGTAATTTTTCTCGTCAGCAAAATGATGCTGAAAGAGACACAAAACTTATTTCTTAGTTGTAAGAGAGCGAATAATTAAAAATTATATACATGTTCACCTTTATGTTCAGGTGCAGAGGAGTCCCACACACCATGACCTGTATTTGTTCAGCACCATGGAAACCATTTCACTCCATTATCCAAACATTATTTACATAAAACCGAGGGGGAAAAGGTAAGAGAAAATAAAAGTGGCACAGGCAGAAATAATGACAGCGATCGGATTCATGGTGGAGAAGTGGGCAGGGAAGCGGGAGGGCTTTAATGAGATTTACATCCGCGGAGAGGAGCTGATCGCAGCCGAACGGGGGGAAAAGGCAAAGCCGAGCTCAGCGGGGCCGGGCTGAGCCTTCATGGAGGGATAAACCCCGCCTAAAGCCAGCCTGAGAGCGGGGACAGCTCGGGGGGACAGCGGGGACAGGGACGGGGATGGGAACAGGGATGGGATGGGGACAGGGACAGGGACGGGGATGGGAACAGGGATGGGAACAGGGACAGTTCCCAGTATGGGAACAGGGACAGGGATGGGAACAGGGATGGGTACAGGGATGGGAACAGGGACAGGGATGGGAACAGGGACATTTCCCAGTATGGGGACAGGGATAGAGACAGGGGTGGGAACAGGAACGGGATAGGAACAGGGACAGGGGCAGGGACAGGGATGGGAACAGGGACAAGGACGGGTATGGGACACGGACAGGGATGGGAACAGGGACAGGGATGGGATCAAGTACAGTTATGGGACAGGTACAGGGATGGGAACAGGGACAGGGATGGGAGCTCCAGGAGCTCCAGAGCCCATCCCTGGGCAGAGCAGCAGCTCCAGGATCTCATCCGTGGGCAGAGCAGCAGCAGCTCCCCAGCCAAGAGCTTCCAAAACAATTTACAGCTGAGTGCTGCAGCACGGAATGCTTATTGTCACTTAATTAAAAGAATTTCATTTTAATGCCTTTTGCCCATTTAGAGCCAATTAATGCAAGGTGCTAAGTACTCTTAAATCACATTGCAGCCAAGGCGAGCTGAGGCTGATCAGCCATTCACAAGAACCTTTTCTGATTTGATTCTCAGCTGAGATCCTGAAGTGCTCCTCCAAGAGTCTTCTGTGGGGTGGGAAGTTGGGGAGAAGCAGAACTGGAGCCTTCCTGTGCCACAGCACCTGCAGGACGTGGCAGGGTCTCAGAATCTGTTTTGGNGGGATGGCCCAGACTCCAACAGCAGGGCAGCTGCTGCTACCCCAAAACAAACTTCAGTGCCACATCAGGGACACCTCCCACTGCCCCAGGGTGTCCCAACCCTGTCCAAGGCACTGCCAGGGATCCAGGGTCAGCCACAGCTTCCATGGGCACCCTGTGCCAGCCCTGCCCACCCTCACAGGGAGCAATTCCTTCCTGAAGAATTTCTTCCTAATTTCTGAATAGCACAACCAAAGTTCTCAACAGCAAAGAAGAGCCCCAAACACCTGATCAGCTTCAGAATTCCACCACTGGAAGGTGTTTAAATTATTTTCAGCCAAATGTCAGCATTGGTGGTCTCAAGGCCACTGGACATTAAAGAAGGACAGGAGTCATCAAATAACTGCAAAAACTGGAAGTTAAAATCCACCAGCAGCTGCCTGAATGCTGGAAAGGAGACCAAACACATCACAAGCTGCTTATCACCAAATATATAGAAGCACAAGAGGATTTTTGGAGTTCTAGAACTCGGTATTTTATCTTGAAGAGCCCTTCCTCACTGCAGGAGCATGCACAGAGCCTGAAGGAAGGGAGCAGTCATTGAAATCCTCCCAGAGCCAGCCTGTCCCTGCCCTGCTCCCCCAGGGGTGCTCCAGGTGAGTGTCCCCAGGTGCCACAGCCCAGCTGAGCTCTGATCCACCCCAAGGTTCCTTTGTGGCTGCTGCAGCAGCATCCCCTTCCCCTGGAGCAGCTCAGCCTCTGATCTCTCGTGCTTTCCATGTGCCAGTTGGTGCAAGGAGCTCGTGTCCCACCAGGGAAAGCTCAGCCCTCCTCCCTGAGCACAGCCCAGGGCTGCAGACACCTGAAAGGTGTGATCCCAACTGCCTTGGGCTGCATGCAACAGTGGATAACCATCAGCTAAAACACACCATAAAGCTGGGGGCTGAGCATTTTGTGGATTAATTGAATTTTTATTTAATTTAATTTTTATTTTAAAAGAGATGTTTGGTGGTTGTTTGGTTTTTTTTAATTCCCTTTCTCAGTTTTAAGCTGATGTGCAAGTCTGGTGTTTTCAGACTCTACCTGGTTATTTGGCTTTTAGGAGGAAAAAAGGCAAGTTAAGCATGGGCACAAGTCTCTAAAAATGAGGTTTCAGGGCCCTGTCACTGCCCACAGCGGTGCTGAGCTCAGTGTGACCACGCTGTCCCCAGCGGGATCTGACCAAGCTCTGCCCCTGCAGCTGCTCCTGTTCAGGTGCCAGGGACAGCCCCCACATCCTCTGAGCCCCAATCAATGCACGAAATGAGGCTCACTTGGTGAACACGGCCATCACATCAATTGCTATTGTATTTGTAATTACGTTCATTTATCAGGTGTGCTGCTGGGCTGATCATAATCGTCTCAGCACATCCATAAAAACCATCCAGGCAGCGCTGTCCCGAGGTGTGCAGGCAGGAATTCACCACCAGAATCCACCACACAGCTTGCAGGACCTGAGGAAAGCAAAATGTTCCTGGAGATATTCACAGACCTGATTTTCACAAAATGTCATCGTCCCGTGCTCGTTAGGCCTCCATAAAAAATCATCTCAGGTAAAGCCTTGGAAATTCCCCCACCTGTGCTGCCAATGGGTAAATGAGGAAAAAATTAATGGAAGAAGGGGGGGAAAAAAGAAAGAGTCAAACTCCTTATTTTTGCCTTTGTAAGAACAGATTTTATTCCTGAAATATTGACAACCTGGAACCTTGGTACCACTGACCAGAGAGTAGAGAGCAGGGAGTGCAAAGAGTGTGAGTGCAATTAAACACACCTCAAAAACATCCCCGAGCCCCAGGGTCCCTGAGGCTGGAAAATCCCTCCAGGGATCCAATCCAGGCTGTGCCCAATGCCCACCCTGTCCCCAGAGCTCTGAGTGTCACCTCCAGGAATTCTTGGGACACTCCAGGGATGGGGATCCAACCCTCCCTGGGCAGTTCCAATCCCTGCCCACCCTTTCCATGGGGAAATTCCTGCTGCTGTCCACACACACACAGAGGTTCCAGTTCCAAACCAGGGAGATCCTGCTGGGATTCACCAGTTCCCAGTTCCCATCACAGTTCCCACAGGGATTTCCATCCACACTGAGTGTCACCTCCAGGAATTACTGGGACACTCCAGGTTGGGGATCCAACCCTGGGAACTTCCAATCCTTGCCCACCCTTTCCATGGGGAAATTCCTGATGGACTGGTGCCCACCCTGCCCTGCCCTGGCCCAGCCTGAGGCTGATTTGGTGTCCCCCCCAAATCCTACCCGGAGCCACATTAACAGCACATTCCACAAACATTTCAGGTGCTAATTGATAGCAATCCACTACAGCAGGATTGGCAGCGTAATCCTGGCTGTTAGGATCGATTTGTGAGTTAAAACTGGGATCAATTCCCCTCCAGACACGCGGGAGCTGCAGCCTGGGGGTGCATTCCAGCACAAACCACTGCCACAGGGGCATTGGCACACCTGAGGCAGGTAAACTGAACGTGAGCACGGAATATGAATCACAGCTATAAAATGTGTTTAACTACAGCCAGACGTGGCTGGGGGTGGATGGGCTGCACACAAAGGATCGCAGAGCCCTTCCCACGTGCCCGGTGCCACGGGGCAGGTTCTGGGGAGAAATCAGCTCTGCAGGGGCCTCCCAGAGCCTGTGGCCAGGAGCAGCTCCAGGCTGGGCCCAGGATCTCTGTTTTCCTTTCCAGAGCCCCTCTGCTGCTCTCTGTTTTTGCCTGTTGGAGTTTTTCAGTAATTCCAATAACCCGGCCTCTCCTCATGGATGTGTCCCCTGGAGGGGACAATGCACAACTGCTCTGCAGCTCCATTGCTGGGCTCCTGGGGCCAGGAGAGCAGAACAGACAGGCCTGGCTTGGGCACTGCCAGGATCCAGGGGCAGCCACAGCATCCCTGGGAATTCCCAATTCCCAAAATCCCATCTAATCCTGGGACAGCCATTCCCTGTGTCCTGTCCCTCCATCCCTTGTCCCCAGCCCCTCTCCAGCTCTCCTGGAGCCCCTCCAGGCCCTGGAATGTGCTGGAAGCTCTCCCTGGACCCTTTCCCTCTCCAGGGAAACATTCCCAGCTCTCCCAGGCTGGCTCCAGCCCTGGAGCAGCTCCATGGTCCCACATCCTCCCTGTGCTCAGGGAATGACCTGGACAAGGTCACCCAGTCCCCTCTGCTGCCCATTCCCTGCACCCCAGCTGTGCAGGGGCAGTCTGGGGAGGACCATCACCATCCCCCCCCCCATCCCCATCGCCATTCCCCATCCC
>VXBI01010649.1:68018-83858 GCA_013397375.1 Toxostoma redivivum
GAACTGTGAAAATGACAATTCCAGTTGTCTGTGGGATAAACAGGGAAAGCCCACAGTGCAGCCCAGGATCCACTCACCTGGGATTAGTCTGTTCCTAAAGCAGAGCTGGAGCAAAGCTCTGTAGAAATCCTCATCAATATTTTCCCTGTTTTGCTAAAACTTACAGCTTCTCCTCAAGATGCCTTTTAACACTGGCTACACAGTTTATTCTAATTATTTATTATCTATTATTTATTATTTATTATTCATTAACGGACTCACTCTGGGTGTGGGAGGCCACACCTCTGACCCCACACACTCACAGTCCCAGCCTGGGTCAGAGCCCATCCATCCCAGCCCTGGGACATTCCCAGTGTCCAGCCTGGCCTGGGACACTGCCAGGACAATTCCCAGGCTGGGCACAGCAGGCCCTGGTGCTCCATGAAATCCATGGAACAGTTCCAGCACAGACACCCAACCTCACCTGCGCCTTCAGCAGCTTCTTCCTCATTCTGTGAAAAGTTACATTTTGTTAAAACTACAGACTAAACCTTCAGGATTTCCCTCCTCTCAACTCCAAATGCTCCTTTTGTGGATGTTTCCCTTATTTTTCTCTCCAGAGCATTAATATCCCCACAGGAGCAGTTTACAGCTCTGTGAGCATTCCCAGTGTTCCCACAATTCCTTTGATCCGTTTGCCAAGGACCTCTCCATGCTGACACCATCTCAGGCACATTTCTCCTGCCCTGCACACCCAACTTGGTGCTTTTGTGCTCTGATAGACATTTGATATAAAACCATTGGTACAGAACATTTGGATATCTTTAAATGAGAGAAGAAACCACTGCAATATTCCCTGTGGGTTTCCCTCGCTGGTGCAGGGCAGATCCCCCCCATGGAAGCAGGATTAAATCATCCAGTGTTTATGGAAAATGTGCCTCCAAGAAGGAATGGAGCTCTGGGTGGGAGGAACACGAGGAGATTCAGAGATTAGGAGGCCTAATGGAGTTTGGAGGGGCTGCATTCTGAATCTATCAAACCTGACATTTGAGGGAGCTTTATATTTTCCTTTAAGAGTAGTACAGACCCCAGTGAATTATATAATGGAATATGGCTCCCCAATGTAATCAAAGTTGACCTAACAGATTTGTCTTTCCGGTGATACAATCCACTGAAAATCTTTAAGGAAATCAGAACTGGATTTGAACAACAAAGAGGAAAAAAAATCACTTTTTAAATATAAATCAGGCTTAGAGAAAGCAGCTCCCACCCATTAGAAATACTGCAGTGATGGAATGGTTTGGGTTGGAATGCACTGCTCAGGAGCCTCCAAAAATCCCTTGGGATGGGACACCCAAAGGCAGAA
The DNA here is from genome assembly GCA_013397375.1 of Toxostoma redivivum. Lineage (NCBI taxonomy): Eukaryota > Metazoa > Chordata > Aves > Passeriformes > Mimidae > Toxostoma > Toxostoma redivivum. The sequence goes on from VXBI01010649.1 coordinate 69,364, forward strand.
ACTTGGAAAACAGCAGCACTGAGCTGAACTGTCCAGGGCAGGCTGAAAAAATCCAGTTTAAAACACAAAAATTGTGTTGATTAGGCTTGAGGAGAGGACTCCTTTCTCATCCAGAGGAACAAAAGCCAAGGACTTCGGGCTTGCCTCATAAATGAATTTAAGAAGCATTTTTCCACATCTCTGCCTAAAGAAACAGCTCTGAATTGGCACAATATTAAATTGATTTTATTAAATCCCTCCATATAAAAACATGCAAATTATTCTCTCCCCCAAATGGTTTAATTACACCATAAGTCTAATTTACCTGTAGCTAAAAGATCTAATTTACCTGCAACTAAAAGATCTCAATTTTAGGATTGCTGTTAACTGAAGAATGCAATGCTGATTTCTACAAAGCCAAGAGCAAGGAGTAAAATTCTAAAAATCCAAATTTCTCTTGCCAAGCATCTGAGCAGAGGACCCTGAGTCGGAAGGCAGAGCCACTGCTGGTCCCTGAACACACACAATAAAACCAGTCAGATTCCATTTGTTAAAACATGTGATTCAATTAATTTTGCCATCTTTACTGAATAATTCACTTGATGAATCAATTCTTCTGGTAAATAAGAGCTCCTACATCCCATTGACCTCTGTGTGGGCAAAACCGATTTTCCTCCTGGCATTGATGTTCTTTGGGGCCAGGAGGGAAACCCAGGGAATAACCCCACACTCACTCCAAGCAGTCCTGGGGGTGATGGAGCAATTTGAGATTTTCCCCTCCTTTGGTCACCTCCAGAGAGCCCCTAGGCCATGAAACAGGCCATGAGAACTCTTAAGGACAATTTTTAACTTAGCTGGTTCCATGACTAGTGAAAAACGTTATAACATTTTTAAAAAGCAGGCTTTCCAGTAAGCACCTCCAATTTCCTTAAAACGTTTGCCACGGAACCTTTATCTCAGAAAAAAGCTCAACATAAGGACACAGAGACAGAGAGGAGATATTCCTGCATCTATTTGAAGAAATCTCATCCATAGAGAACCAAATTGCCATGGTAATTATCACTGCCTTGCTCGTAAGGGTAGCAATAACCGTGCATGGGTTATACATATGGGCCATGTGTGTTAATTCTCCCTGCAGAGGAGTGATCTTTTATGGAGCAGAAGCATTAAATGTGTTCTGGCACTGCTCCTGGGGCGCTGCAGGGAGGCTTCACCCCACACCCAGCCCCGAGGAGCCCCAGTTCCACATTCCCAGCCAGCCTGGGGATCCCCTGGGTATGAGGCCCTCAGTGTGATCCCTGGATGTGATCCCTGCTGGGATCTCTGGGTGTGATCCCTGGCTGGGAACTGTGCTGTGATCCCCTGATTGGGATCCCCTGGGTGTAATCCCTCAGTGTGATCCCTGGATGTGAGCCCTGCTGGGATCTCTGGGTGTGATCCCTGGCTGGAATCTCTGCTGGGATCCCTGGCTGGGAACTGTGCTGTGATCCCCTGATTGGGATCCCCTGGGTATGATGTATGAAGGTCTTATTTTCTCAGTGATTCCTGGCTGGGATCTCTGCTGTGATCCCCTCAGTGTGATCCCTGGATGTGAGCCCTGCTGGGATCTCCTGGTTGGGATCCCCTGGGTATGAGCCCCTCAGTGTGATCCCTGCTGGGATCCCTGTGTGTGATCCCTGTTCTTGTGTTGCTTTTTGCTTTTGCTGCCCCAAGATGTATGAAGGTCTTATTTTCTCAGTCCTCATTCATAGGATAAAACAGAGGCTCAATGGTCCAGTCTCAAGGTTGTTTATTGGTTGTTATCTAGAACATTCCCTGTCTGCCCGACATCTTTTATACCCAAAATTACGTCTCTAATGTTTACAATTATTCCCCAATAACTATCATCTATGTTAGACAGTGAACTTCTGCTCTAACCAATCCTAAAGTGCCAACTCTACACAGAAATGGATGGCAAGAAGAAGAGGAAAGAGGTTCAGACACACCCAATTCCCTCCATCTTGCCCCTAAAGCCTCTTTATCTAAACCCCTAAAATCTGCATTTACTCTCTCTGTACTAACACTGCTTAAACCTTCGTGACTTTCTGATCCTCAGACAAAGCTGGTGACTTGTTCCACGGTTCAGAATCACACCCACAGGTGTTCTGGACATCATGCCAGGATTCCTGAGCCTCCTGGCTGGAATTTAAACTGCTCAGGGTAATGGAAGGGTTACTCTGGTCTCCCACACCTGTGTGTGATCCCCTGGCTGTGATCCCTAGATGTGATCCCTGCTGGGATCCCTGCCTGGGATCCAGCCCAGTCCTGGCAGAACCTGCACTGGGGCACTGCAGCTCCCACCAGGATTCCTCCCAAAACTCCCAAACAAGCAGGGGCTGCCCTGTGGGCACCAGGAATTATTTCAGGAGTTATTCCAGCATCGGGGGTTCAGTGGATCTGCCATGGGTTGGGGACTTTGCTCAAGCTAAAACCAAACCTCAGACCTGCATCCTGAAGCCAGGCATGGATTAAAACTGAGCTCCTCTAGTCCCTGCAGAGAATTCCTGCAGGGAATAAACCACCAAATCCTGCCCAACAACGACCAGGGACCTTTTGGGAATAACACCTCTCTGCCCACCCAGCAGGAGACACAAAAGCAGAGCTCCAGGATGCCCCTGGCAGTGCCCAGGCCAGGCTGGACAGAGCTTGGAGCACCCTGGCATAGTGGAAGGTGGCCCTGTCCATAAAAACCAACCAACAATACAAAAAAAACCTCACCAAAACCCCCAAATAACCTAATTTTTAAAATTCTGTCCTTTTCCACTGAGATTAAGGGGTAGCCAGGCCATACCTTTGCTGGTCCAAGTAGTGCAGGAACATTTTAACTCACTGCTCCACCACTGAAATGTTCCAGAAGAATCTCCCTCCCCTCCAAACCCCATCCCTGTCTGTGCAGGGAGCCTTTGCTGCCTCCTCAGCCCCAAAACCCAACTCCTCCCAAGAGTTTTGTGTGATTTGCATTTAACTGCTTTGGACTCTGGGATGTTTCCAGCAATTGCCCTTTGGAAAGCTGGAACTGCAATCTCTCATTAGTCAGATTTTTGTGCCTTCTGCAGGGAGCAGCAACTGCTGCTGTGAAATTGTTTATGAACAGCGAAAAAGAGACGTGGATTTCACATATGGCATGGAAAAAGGAGGATTTTTACCACGAGCACAGCAGATGAATGCAGGGCTGGGGGGCAGTGCTGCACCTGCAGCAGGAGCGTGGTTTGGGGTTTTTTGGCCAGCCCTGACTGCTCTCCATGTGCAAGGAACGGGAATTGGAGCCATCCCACGCTCTGCACTCATCCTGCCTTTTACTCCCAGCACTTGGACGTGTGTGACGACAACACAAACTTTATTTTACAAGTTTTTTCCTCAGATTTTTGGCCTCAAGTTTACGATTTTTTAAAAAGTAAAAAAAAAAAAAAAAAAAAAGCCCCTATTCCTATTAATAAATGCAATTAAATTGCAAGCTAGAATGTTAATTCTGGCTCTTAGTGCTTTCTAATCTGGTTTTTTTTCACTCCAAAAACAGCTCCAGGGTGAAGCTCTGTCCTTGTGGAGGTGTCTGGGATCCCACAGGTTCCAGCAGCTGTGTCCTTTGTCCCCTGGGAGCTTCACACACACCCCGGAGGGTGAACGGGAAAATGAGCACAGAACCGCGGAACCAGGAAAAAAAAATCACGGAATCAGAAAAAAAAAAAATCGCAGAATCAGAGAAAAATCAAAGAAAGAGAAAAAAAAAACATCACGGAATCAGAGAAAATCAAAGAAAGAGAAAAATCACGGAATCAAAAAACTCAAAGAAAAAGATCACGGAATCAGAAAAATCAAAGAGAAAAATCACGGAATCAGAGAAAAATCAAACAAAGAGGAAAAACAATCACGGAATCAGAGAAAAATCAAACAAAGAGGAAAAAAAATCACGGAATCAGAGAAAAATCAAACAAAGAGGGAAAAAAAATCACGGAATAAAAAAAAAAATCAAAGAAAGAGAAAAATCACGGAATCAAAGAAAATCTCACAGAACCAGAAATCCACGGAATCAGAAAAATCACGGAATCAGGAAAAAATCATGGAACCAGAAAACCACAATCACGGAATCAGGAAAATCCCAGAACCACAGGGGTTGGAAGAGACCCCCAAGATCACGGAGTCCAACCCATCCCAACCCCTGCACATCCAGCTTTTTTTTAAAACCCATCCAGGGATGGTAACTGCACCTTCCCCAGCCAAAGCATCCCAATATTTTATTATTCTTCCCGTGCAAAANTCCAGGGTGAAGCTCTGTCCTTGTGGAGGTGTCTGGGATCCCACAGGTTCCAGCAGCTGTGTCCTTTGTCCCCTGGGAGCTTCACACACACCCCGGAGGGTGAACGGGAAAATGAGCACAGAACCGCGGAACCAGGAAAAAAAAATCACGGAATCAGAAAAAAAAAAAAACGCAGAATCAGNCCCAACCCCTGCACATCCAGCTTTTTTTTAAAACCCATCCAGGGATGGTAACTGCACCTTCCCCAGCCAAAGCATCCCAATATTTTATTATTCTTCCCGTGCAAAACTTCTCCCCAATACCCTGAATCTGCCTCGGCATTAGCAGATCATTAACAGAGAGTCCTAATTGCATTTTGGATGGGAGTTTGTGCACAGGAGGGAAGCAGCAAAGGGGGGGAGCCGCTCCCTGCGCCCTCCTGGGACACAAATCCCTTTTCCAGCGATGCTCAGGAGCTGCCCGGGTGCTGCTCTCCTCGGGGCACGTTTCATTTCTTGTTTTTAGAGCTCCCCGGAGCCCGGGGAGGCAGCTCAGATCCGATCTGCTGTGACAGGTAAAGGGCACCGTGAGCTCCCTGCTACAGGGGAGCGTGCTGGGGATGTGGAGCACCCTTTGTGTGCCGGGCGCGGCCCTCCGGAGCAGGGAGAACCCTGCATGAGGGGGTGAAGCATCCCCTCATAATGGGGTAAAATATCCCTTTATGATGGGGTAAAGAACCCTTTAAATTGGGGTAAAGTACCGTTTAAATTGGGGTAAAATATCCCTTTATAATGGGGTAAAGCACCCCTTTAAATTGGGGTAAAGCTCCTCTTTATGGGGGAGTAAAGCACCCTTAAAATTGGGGTAAAGTATCACTTTATAATGGAGTAAAGCACAATTTAAATTGGGGTAAAGCTCCCCATTATGGGTGGGGTAAAGCTCCCCTTTATAATAGGGTAAAGCGCCCCTTTAAACTGGGATAAAGCACCCCTTTAAATTGGGATAAAGTATCCCTTTATGTGGGGGTAAAGCACCCTTTAAATTGGGGTAAAATATCCCTTTATGATGGGGTAAAGAACCCTTTAAATTGGGGTAAAGTACCGTTTAAATTGGGGTAAAATATCCCTTTATGATGGGGTAAAAAACCCTTTAAATTGGGGTAAAGATCCTCTTTATGGGGGGGTAAAGCACCCTTTATGGATGGGGTAAAGCTCCCCTTTATAATAGGGTAAAGCGCCCCTTTAAACTGGGATAAAGCACCCCTTTAAATTGGGATAAAGTATCCCTTTATGTGGGGGTAAAGCACCCTTTAAATTGGGGTAAAATATCCCTTTATGATGGGGTAAAAAACCCTTTAAATTGGGGTAAAGATCCTCTTTATGGGGGGGTAAAGCACCCTTTATGGATGGGGTAAAGCTCCCCTTTAAATTGGGATAAAGCTCCTCTTTATGGAGGGGGTAAAGCACCCTTAAAATTGGGGTAAAGTATCCCTTTATGGATGGGGTAAAGCTCCTCCTTAGGATGGGGTAAAACACCCCTTTAAATTGGGGTAAAGTATCCCTTTATGATGGGGTAAAGCACCCCTTTAAATTGGGATAAAGCTCTCATTTTTGGGGGGTAAAGTATCCCTTTATGATGGGGTAAAGCACCCTTTAAATTTGGGTAAAGCATCCCTTTATGGGGGGGTAAAGTATCCCTTTAAATTGGGATAAAGCTCCTCTTTATGGAGGGTGAAGTATCCTTTAAATTGGGGTAAAGCCCCCCTTTAAATTGGGATAAAGCTTCTCTTTATGGAGGGTAAAACTCCCCTTTATAGGGGGGGATTAAAGCATCACCTTTATGGATGGGGTAAAACACCACTTTAAATTGGGGTAAAGCTCCTCTTTATGGGGGGTAAAGCTCCCCTTTATAATGGGGTAAAGCACCCTTTAAATATCACCTTTATGGATGGGGTAAAGCTCCTCTTTAGGATGGGGTAAAGTCCCACCTTTCCCTTTCTGCTCTTTCCTCCCCAGCAGGAATGGCAAACCAGGGAACAGCGGCAGGGCAGCCCCACAGATTTCCTTTAATAGGGGAAATAATGCCCTTAAAAACAAACTCCTCTGTATGAAAATCCAAGCACCTCACAGCAGCTACAGGAAAGCCTAAATTGTGTGGACACTTTAAAAAAAAAAAAACCCTTCTGTTTTATCATTGATCCCGCCAGGAGGAAAAGTTTACATTTTCACGATCCACAAGCATCATTATGCATGAAAGCTCAGAATGCCTCCGTGGCAGAGGGCTCAGTGTGCCACAGAAGGGTTTGGGCTGGGAGGAACCATAAAAAAAAAAAAATCTGCTCCTCTGCTCCAAAGCTTCCCCCAGAGCAGGTGCATCCCCTCCTGGAACCCACCAGCCTCTGCTCGCTTCTGAAAGGAAAGGTTTCATCAGCTTGCTTTAAAAGTTGCATTTTGATCTCTCTAAGTGCTTTGTGTTTAATATAACTCACAGACAACTCCACCAGGCTGCTCCCCACAGACAATGCCACCGGGCTCAGCAGGGCTCCTGCAGTCACACTCTCAGGGAGAAAAACGCTGTAAATAGTGTGGTACAGGCGTCTATTTCGAGAGGCATGAGGTTGGAAAGCACAAAAAAACTATTGCAGCAATGATTTCTCCTTCTCCAATTCCATCTAGAGATCTCCGAGCTCTCTGCTCGGCCTTTGCAGGGCTCCTGCTCGCGTTCCAATTTTTCCCACATATTTGATGACGACTGTTTTCGCCAGCAGAGCGGCCAGACTCCCTCACAGAGCACTTACACAAGGAATTAATTATAGGAAAAGCAGATGAGAGCAGCGCTGAAAATAGCTCAGGGTCAGATTTGTGCCGTGTACCAACTTTACGTAACCAGGCTGGGTTCAGGGTGAGCTGTACCCCAAAAAGAACCTTCCAGGGGAGCCAGCCATTCCTCCAGTACCACTGGCAAGCAGGACAGGTTTTGCTCAGGATCCTGCCAGTGAAGAATGTGAAGGAGCAGAGGTCTCAGAATCTGCTTTGGTGTTTTCCCCGAGCTGTGTAAAAGTTCTTGTCTGGCAGTTCGTGTGCCCGAGCTGGAATCAATCTGAGCTCTTTCGTTTTCACTCTCAAGGTTGTTTATTCTTTTCTTATCTGGAATATTTTCTCTCAGCCCAGCCAGGTCTGTCTGGCAGGGCAGCCATGGCACACTCTCTGCCCTTCAGGGCCCTGTTATCTTTTTATACTAAAAACTACCTACATGATGTTTACAATTATTTCCCAATTCCCATCATCTATGTTAGACACTGAACTTCTACTCTAAACCAATCCCAAAGTGCAGCTCCACAATAGAGAATGGAGATGAAGAAGAAGAACAAAGAAAGACCAAACACGTGCTTTTTCCTCCATCTTGTGCTCTAAAATCCCCATTCCCAAAAATCCTAAAATCCACATTTTCACTTTATGATAACACTGCTTAAACTCCTGTGACTTTTAAGTTCTCATCTAAAGCTGGTGATTTGTTCCAAGGGCTATAATCAACCCCACAGATGTTTTGGGATCATCCCAGGGTCTCAGAGCCCCTGACAGGGTCTCACAGCTCTGGACCCCACAGGGGTGTCCCAGACTCTGACACAGGGGAAGTTTTTCAGCCCTGAAGAGCTGCACGTTGTCCTGGAGGAAAGCTTCTCCTTTTTTTAATTACAGCACACCCAGGCAGCAAAGCCTATCCCCCCTTTGACTGCAGCCTTGTAAACCCTTCCTGCTCCCATTTTCCCAAATATTCCCCAAGCTGTGGGGGAAGGCCCTGCTGTCCCAGAGCAGGGGATGGTGCTGGGAGCAGCCCCAGAGGTGTGCAGAGCTGACAGAGCAGCCTCACACCGTTTTACATCACTTCACACACATGGCAGATGCAAAGACTTTCCATTTACCCCTCTCAGACTTCTCCAGAGCTCCTCAAACAGCGAGAGCAGGCAGAGCTGGCAGGTTCAGCTCCTGGTTTGGTGTCTCACATCTCCAGAGCCTTCTCCAAACCCATGGAAAGGCAGGAGGGGCTGGTGGACACAGCAGGAGTGTGGCAGGGCAGGGCCACCTGCACAGGAACCCTGCTGCTCCTCCCCAACAGCCACAAAGTTAAATTTAAAATAGGAAATTCACACTGCTGGAGTAAGACAGAGGAGCCACGGAGCTGCTCCAGGACTGGGAGAGCTGGGAATGTTCCCATGGAGAAGGGAAGGATCCAGGGAGAGCTTCCAGAACATTCCAGGGCCTGGAGGGGCTCCAGGAGAGCTGGAGAGGGGCTGGGGACAAGGGATGGAGGGACAGGACACAGGGAATGGCTTTCCCAGGGTTGGATGGGATGTTGGGAATTGGGAATTCCCAGAGCAGCTGTGGCTGCCCCTGGATCCCTGGAAGTGCCCAAAGCCACTCATTAAAGCTGGGCTCCGCATTTTTTGGGATTTTGTTGGGGTTTTTTTGTTTCTTTTTTAATTGAGTCTCCTTTACCATTTTGAGTTCACTCCTGCCCAAATCCAGAGGCCTTCAGGGCTCAGCTCAACACCAAAGCCAGAGCAGCTGGCATTCACAAACATTTGCTGCTGACACTTATGTTGATGAGGATTTTCTCCTTCTACAGCTTCATTTCCCCTAAAAAGTTGATATTTTGCACTGCTCTAACTCAGGAAAATTTAAGGGCTTTTTTAGAGATATTTGATGGATTTTATTTTTCCCCCCCATGGCACTCTCTGGTGGGAATCTCCAATTTTCCCTTTGGAAATCAGGCACATCTAGAGGCAAGAGGGAAATGCCACATGCTAAGCTGAAACACAGGTGTGCTCTCCCAACACCTGAAATTAAACCATTGTTATTACACCATTCAGGAATCCAATGACTCCTAACCATCATTTAGCTAAGATCAAGTGTAAAATCTGTTTAATAATACCCAATACATCCTCTATCCTGGAGATTATATCCTGCATTTGCAGGGCATTGACTCCATAATCTAACAGGTCTTTTCCATCTCTGACTTCTATTAGCCTATGAATTATAACAAAAGGACCATTAGGCAAACCATAATTGTGGAAACAGCCTCTGACACGTGAGACTAACTCAGGGAAAACTAAAATTAAAACACAGACAACTGAAGGGAAAGCATTCCCTTTATCCAAGTGTGAACTCACTCGATTAAAATCAGGAAACAAAACTCAGTCACAGAAAAGGGTTTTTGGGGTTTTTTTCCTCCCCATGTCTTTAGAGGAAAGACTTTGTTTGAGCAGCACAGCAGGTGCTGGTTTGTCCCTGCAGGAGGGATGGACTGCGGGTTTATTTGGGATATTTCCCTTATCCGCTGCTCTGCCCAACCCAACTCATCCTGCGCCCCGGAGCCACTTCTGCCAAGAAAAGTCACATCTCGCAAGGAGCTTCACCTGGGGAAGCATAAAACAACAAAGCAGCCCAGGAGGCGGAGGGAAGGCAGAGAGCATCCAGCGAGCCCTGGGAAGGGCTGGGGAGCGCAGCCATCCTCAGCAGCTCTGCCTGGCACACGCTCCTGCAAAGGTCAGCGGCGCTGCAAACACCTCCGAGGGAGAGAGAGTCACACTGCGGCACACGCCCGGGAACGCGGAGTGAGAGCGCGGCCGGGCAGCCAGCCCTGCTCCCGGCTCCGGGGCCAGCCAGCCCTGCTCCCGGCTCCGGGGCTGGGTCAGGGCTCCCACAGCCCGTCCTGGCACTGCCCTGCTCCGGGTCAGGGCTGCCACAGCCCGTCCTGGCACTGCCCAGCCCCTGCTCCCCGCTCCGGGGCTGGGTCACAGCTCCCACAGCCCGTCCTGGCACTGCCCTGGCACTGCCCAGCCCAGGGCCAGCAGGAGGGGCCATTCCTGCCCAGCACCATCCTCACCCACGGCCCACCATCCTCATCAACGACCCACCATCCTCATCCTCACCCACAGCCCACTGTCCTCAGCACAGCCATGGCACCCTGGGCACAGCAGGGACCACAGTGGTGGTGGCAGTGAGCACTGACCAAAGGCCCAGGACACATCAGGGGGGTGAAGGGCTGCAGAATTCCAGCCCTGTTCCCCTCAGCCTGGAGCCCTGAGCAGCAGGGACACCCATGGGGTCACCTGGGTGCCATCCCAGCAGGGTGGCACTGATCCCCGAGCCCAGAGGAGCTGTGGTGCTTTGGGAGCAGCAGAGCACCCCTGGCTCTGGAGTGAGCCATTCCCAACGCCCTCCTGACAAAATCCCAGCTTCCAGCACTCCCTAACCTTCCTCCAGCTTCATTAAGAAATACTTTCCACATGCCCAACTGCTCCTTTTCCCTATTACTGTTCATGCAAAACACACTCATTAGAGACACTTCTGCAGCCTCATCTCTTCTCTATCTGCAAGGAAAGAGCAGGGGCGGATCCCATCCCTTACCTCTGCACATCGTGCTGCTTTCCGAGGAGCCAGGATGGAGGAGCCAGGGCTGGAGGAGCCAGGATGGAGGAGCTGTGTGCTGGAGGAGCCAGGCTGGAGCCCAGCCCGTGGATCCAGGTGCTGCAGAAGCTCTGTCCCAGCTGTGCTCTGCTCCATGCAGCAGCTTCCAGCACATCTGCTGGCCCTGCCAGCCCTGCTGCCAGCTCTGCCTCGCCAGTTGTGCCAGACCGGGGGGCAGAGAGGGCTGGTTGTTATTTCTGGAACAGAGGGGTGTCCAGGAGGGATTAGGAGGACTCTCAAGATCACTTCTGTTCACAACTTGAGGGGGTTTGCAAACGGGTCTTTTCAAACAGCAGCGAGTGAAATGATTTGTGCCACAAGTGCCTGGAGCCACGTTAACACTTTCATTTAAACACCAGCGCTGCCAGGGGCTCGGGAGCTGGCAGCAAGCGCTCCCCATGAGCTACAAGTGGCCACACCTGAATTGTTGTTGTCCTTAGAGCCTCAGGAATACCCATGGGAAGAGCCTGTTGGCCAAACGGGATCCATGGAAAAGCCAAGGCCACCGGGGTTCAGCGGGGCAGTGTCACCCCCTGGCAGCTGTGACAGCCAAAAACTGTGTCACTGCCAAAACCACTGCACTTCAGAGCCCCCGGCTTGGGCAGACAGGCAGGGAATGGTCCTGCACTCCTGGGAGCTCACGCTGCCTCTCCAAACACCCAGAACTGCCCAGCCCCAGCCCCACTCCTCACCTCACACAGCCAGCGAGGCTGCAGAGACTCTGGGAGGTGGAAAGCACCCCCAGCCCGCTCCTTTTCAGCTTTACTTTCCAGCAGGATTTGCTGGGATGCTGCCCTGGAATTTCCAGCTTGTTCCCAGCTCCAGCTGCAATTCAGCCCAGAACAGGGGGTGCCATGCAACAGGAGAAACAACTCCTGTTCTATTTTTCCTTTTCCCACAGTATTAATCCCTATTAAATATTAAATTCCTATTAAGCATTATTAATAAACTCGGGGAGGAGCTGGGGCCAGGTGCATGAAGCCAGGATTCCTCCCTGGAAGCACAGGCTCCAGCACAAACACGTGGGAATGTTCCCGGGGCTTCCTCAGCCTCTGATCCCCACAGAAAACAAACCTGCTCCAGCTTTCCATGGCTCAGGCACTCCTGGGATTGCAATTCCAAGGGTTTCTCTTCAGCCCCTGGTTTATTGAACCTGCAGCTTTCTCCCCTAAAGTGTCTCCAAAGGCAGAGAGCAGAGGGTTGGAATTCACTTCAGCACCACCTCACTAAGAGCAGGGACTTTTTCCTGCTAACTTCATCATTAAATCATCTTTTGTTTGCAAATCTGTTAAAAATGCAGCTCTAAATGTGTTTTATGGAATATGTATTTCTCACCGTGGCCCTGCTGCTCACTGAGAGATGAGGAAAGAATTGTGAACACATGAAATGTATTTGTTTGTGTCAGGAAATGCAATGAAATAAAAGTGCAACAATTAATTCAATTCTATACGTTTCATCTTCAGCAATCAGCACAAGGAATTGTTTTTACATGATTCAGAAGAAAAGACATCAGGATGTGACTTGAAATTAATTTGTAATAGGCCCAAGTGTGTTTTACTGTCCTTCTTTGTGCTCTGTGACACAGGGGATGACTCATGACATAAATACAAATATATGAATTTGGGGCGCTACTCTTTGGGACCCTGAGTCATTTACATTTTATAATATTTCTATAAAATGCTGTGATGCTGTGCTGACCAGCCCTGAGTTTCAGCAGTTTGGTGATGCCATGTACTCACGTGCCTAAGGTGGTAAAATTCACGATCAGATACTGGAAGTCACATCTCTCAAAAATCACGTCCATTCTCTTCAGACACATCCAGGGAAATAAACAATTTTACAGGAAAAGAACATCCAATGAGAGTCACTTAATGTCAGCTTTAGGAAATGCTGTGCTCTGAAAATGCAAGAGTCCTGAACCTTCACTAAGTAACTGCAGAGACAAACCCCAAAGACGCCCTGAGGGCAGGAGCAGCCAGTCCTGATTGCACAGACCCAACAGATTCCTGCTCTTCCACTCCTGCCTTGGCCATTTGTAACAACAGCAGAGTAAAATTGTCACGGCCAAGGAACCCGAACTCCTTCAATGGCTCTGGAAGACAATTCCCCACCCATGGAACAACAGCCCAGCCCCACAGGAAGGACTGCCAGCACCACGGCATCACAAAATCCCAGAGGGGTTTGGGTTGGAAGGAACCTCATCCCAATTCCAGCATCCCAGATTGCTCTGAGCCGTGTCCAGCCCGGCCTGGAGCCCTGCCAGGGATGGGGCAGCCACAGCTCCTCTGCAGGCTGGCAGGGAGGGAGGGGCTGGAAACAGGAGCAGCGCAAAGCCGGGATGGTCAGGAGAGAGCAGGGCTCAGTCCTGCAGGGGTGATGGAGTGACGAGTCCGGGAGGAGCAGGCACCAAACCCTGCCCAGCAGCGGCACACGGAGCCACAGCGGCCCGGCCAGGCTGTTCCTGGGGGACAGCACCCCTGCCCTGTCCCCAGAGCTGTCACTGCCCTGCTCTGCCCAGCCACGGGGAGCACGGCCAGGGGGGAGCTCAGGGTGTGGGCAGCACACCTGGGGGGGAGCAGCACAGCCAGGTGAGCTCAGGCTGCGCTCTGGGTGTGGGCAGCACACCTGGGGGGGAGCAGCACAGCCAGGTGAGCTCAGGCTGTGCTCTGGGTGTGGGCAGTGACCAGCACACTCAGGTGAGCTCTGGATGTGAGCAGTACACCAGGGTGTGAGCAGTGAGCAGCACACCTGAGTGGGAGCTCAGGCTGTGCTCAGGGTGAGAGCAGCACACCTGGCGGAGAAGCTCAGACTGTGCTCAAGGTGTGAGCAGTACAGCCAGGTGAGCTCAGGCTAAGCTCTGGGTCTGAGCAGTGAGTAGCACACCTGGGTGGGAGCTCAGACTATGCTCAAGGTGTGAGCAGTAAACTGAGCTCCGGGTCTGAGCAGCACAGCCAGGTGAGCTCAGGCTGAGCTCAGGCTCTGGGCAGTGAGCAGCACACCCAGGTGAGCTCAGGCTCTGGGCAGTGAGCAGCACACCCAGGTGAGCTCAGGCTCTGGGCAGTGAGCAGCACACCCAGGTGAGCTCAGGCTCTGGGCAGTGAGCAGCACACCCAGGTGAGCTCAGGCTCTGGGCAGTGAGCAGCACACCCAGGTGAGCTCAGGCTCTGGGCAGTGAGCAGCACACCCAGGTGAGCTCAGGCTCTGGGCAGTGAGCAGCACACCCAGGTGAGCTCAGGCTCTGGGCAGTGAGCAGCACACCCAGGTGAGCTCAGGCTCTGGGCAGTGAGCAGCACACCCAGGTGAGCTCAGGCTCTGGGCAGTGAGCAGCACACCCAGGTGAGCTCAGGCTCTGGGCAGTGAGCAGCACACCCAGGTGAGCTCAGGCTCTGGGCAGTGAGCAGCACACCCAGGTGAGCTCAGGCTCTGGGCAGTGAGCAGCACACCCAGGTGAGCTCAGGCTCTGGGCAGTGAGCAGCACACCCAGGTGAGCTCAGGCTCTGGGCAGTGAGCAGCACACCCAGGTGAGCTCAGGCTCTGGGCAGTGAGCAGCACACCCAGGTGAGCTCAGGCTCTGGGCAGTGAGCAGCACACCCAGGTGAGCTCAGGCTCTGGGCAGTGAGCAGCACACCCAGGTGAGCTCAGGCTCTGGGCAGTGAGCAGCACACCCAGGTGAGCTCAGGCTCTGGGCAGTGAGCAGCACACCCAGGTGAGCTCAGGCTGAGCTCAGGCTGTGAGCAGCACACCCATCCTCAGCAGCCCCTGGCCATGCTCCC